>JAVQKC010048141.1:0-11724 GCA_036025475.1 Philypnodon macrostomus | reverse complement strand
ACTACAAAGCTCCGGGAGTCAGGAGCGTCGCGGAGTAATACATACCGGTACTATGCTTCACCGTAATATTAGTAGTGTATTATTATTATTAGTGTTTATATATGACCCCAAAATGGCCATATAATTTTTACATGTTACAACTAAGCAATGTTGAGAGTTATTGTGAATACACCATTAACGTTTGAACAATGTTGAGAGTTATTGTGAACGCGTTTAATAAAGTTTGACTGACTGACTTGTCTGACTGTTTTGTTTCGCTTAATGCACCTTATAATCCAGTGCGCCCTATAGTGCGGAAAATACGGTACATTATTGTTATAATTCATGTTCATCATTCTACTAAACCTAAGCCCATCGCTGAATTTAAGATTGAACTCATATATTAGTAGTTTTGCATTGACCCAGGGATCCAGTTATACACAACTTCCAATATTAAACTTGACCTTTAGAATTGTTTTAACCAGACAAAAACACATCCAAATACATTGCTTGAATGCTGTAGATTTTGTTTATATCCAACATGTTTCTGTCACAAATTGATGTATTGTTCTTGCCTCTGCTGCTGTTTTGTGAATGTGCTTTCAAATCTTTATTAGTGCCATATCAGCACAAACGCCCTGCTTCTCAGAACAACAAATCAACTATCCATTGGTTCAAACATGTATTTGTTCAATTCAAGCATTTTTCTGTCTTCTCCATATAATGTCAGCTCAAGATTGAAAAAGTACAAGAAATAAAGTTGACATTGAAAGAAGCAAAACACACACAAATTCGATATGCATGAAGATCTTGAATGATTTTAGCTCCATTTTCCTCTGTTCCCCCCAGTTTTGAAGACCTTATCATGATGGTATTTATGTTCATCCTGTAAAAACGCAGGTCCGCATCAATTTTCCATCTTTGTATTTCTTTGCGCTCTCGTCTTTCTATAATAACCTGTTGAAAAGCAATTTGTGCTTCTTGCTCGACCCAACACTTCATTTATGAGGCATTCAAGAGACACAAGGAGGAGTTGAAAGAAGCTTCATTCACCCCAAAACGATTTTACCCCGTACATTGACTCTAAATCAGTTTAATTAAGAGGAAAATTATTAGTTGCATTATATTGTTAGCAACTCTATATCTTCCTTGCTCACCTTGAGGCTGATGGCAGGGGCCTGTCCGAAGTGAATCGATGAGGCAGGTGAGATGAGGATCACATTTGGTAAGAGGAGTGGCCGTTTGGATAAGGGCTGCCAGGCATCTGATGAAGTGAAGGCGACTGATAAAGTAGCTGTAGTCTGACATTGGCTTCACTGCAGACGACGTGGCTCTACTCATTAGGCTAATGAACATGGGGAGTGTGGGGGGCTTGGGAGGGGGTTAGTGAAAGATGTTTCGAGAGGAGAATAGAGGGCAAGACAGGCTGACCTCTTTGGAGATTGAATTAAGCTTCGGTTTTCAATCTGGAAAAGACAAATGTGGTAGATTTTTTGTATTCCTATTGAAATTAAAGTTAAGCATATTTGCCTACATCTTTTTAAACTGTAGGGCATAGAAATACATTTTAATATGTACTTTATACTGTATGTACATTATCCATTCATTCACATTGTCTGGCTGATTCGTGTGCCTTTGACCCTTTTCACTGTTTTGGTCACATGTCTCCTTCACAGAGCTCCCCCTACAGTTTCAGGAAATATCACTGCCCACAGAAAAATCACAAAGAATATAGACTTCATACATAGACTATAGACTATCATAAAGCTACTCTTCAACCACAGAATCACCGGGTCTGCATCAGTTTGGCTTTTACATTATTTCTGTTTAAAAGCTATTTGTGGTTTTGGCAAGACCTGAGACTTGACCCGAGAATTCCAGAAACATTCATTGTAGCAAGGAAGCTTCATTCACCCTATAACAACTCATTTAGGATCACACTGAAGGGGCAATTTAGAGTCACCAGTTCTTCTACATGCATGTCTTTAAACTGTAGGAGAGAGAACCCTGAGGACTGCTTTGGGGTTGAATATACATATGATTGTAAAAGCTGTTGCTAAAATTCTGGAGGATTTATTTTTACATTATCCAAATATAATAATGGACTAACTGAGGTCAAAAACAGATATGAAGCCTTTGTTGTCTGGACAATGGTAAGGTAACAGGGTAGCTGAACTGCGTGCTCTGCCAGCGGTCTGCATCAGAAATGACTTCCAGAGGGTAACAATGGGGAATGAGTACAGCTCTAAAGAGACAGTGCCCGGAGAGTCAGAGGCAGCAGAGACCGAAGGAGAAATGAGGGTCAATGAAAATATCCCGAGGGAGGATTTTTTTTTTTTCTGGTTCAGCAGCAAAACCGCACTTCACTTGTAATTTTACTGAAAGCGATGATCGGGAAAATAACCCTAATCTCAGCTGCCATTTGGGTTTATGTCAGTTTTGCTGGAGTTAGATGCTCTTTAACACTATGGTGTGGAGGGATGCGCCGATATATATCTGCTCAATATCGGTATTGGCTCATATTCCCAAGGTTGTCTAAAGATGGCCAAACCTGTTGAAAGGACAGGAACAAATACCCTAGCAGAAGTCAGCGATCTCCAAATGCTTCTAGTCTGATTAAAAACTAGCCGTTTGTTTCTCTCCTGTGCAAACTATCCTCTTGAGAACCGCTCGGTAAACCGTCCATAAAGAATTCATAGAGTTGGACTTAAAGGCATAGGGTAAAGTGGGGCAGTTCTGTCTCTTTAAAAATACATACAGGTATGAAACATGCCTTTAAAGCTATTTACAGTTGAGCCATGACACACACATGATCAATTAATTCACTGTCTGTCCGTTGTGTGTTTGTGGAGTCAAGCGTTATAATTGTGTATACGTGGCCTATTTTTGCATTGTACAAAGTATACGCTACATTTGACTTTATTGCTCTGTTTTCCATGAAGATGCTGGATTGTCTAAGAAAGAGTTGTAAGTCACACATTCTATGTTCAAATGATATAATAGTATGTGACATAATGCAGCTTTTATGGGTTTAGTTTTGAGGGAATTTGCATCATGATGTAGTCAAGAGATTACTTTTGCTTTTCAACTGTTCATTAGGGTTAGGGTTAGGGTTGGGGTTGGGGTTAGGGTTAGGGTTAGGGTTTAAGGTTAGGGTTAGGGGATTAGGGTTAGGGTTAGGCTTTAGGGTTAGGTTTAGGGTTGGGGTTGGGGTTAGGGTTTAAGGTTAGGGGATTAGGGTTAGGGTTAGGGTAGGGGTAGGGGTAGGGTTAAGGTTAGTGTTAAGGTTTAGGGTTAGGGATAACCATAACCCTCATTGCGTTAACCCTTAATAATGTATTAAGTTTTGAACTTCTAAAAAGCTAAACAGAACCCTTGCTATTATAAAGATTAGGCATCCAAGAAATGTATTTGTTTATTGGTAATTGAATCAATAAACCCTGTTGACTAAAATTGTCCTCAACTTGCTATGGGTCAATCTATATCTTACAATAAAATTGAAACGATTCTAGCTACAAAATAATAATACAAAATAAAATATATTTTACATCACACGACATGACTAATGCTCCAGTAGTTGACAATGATATATAATATATAATTAATAATAATAATATATATCATTAAAACCAAAGTTTTTGATTATTGTATTTTGAATAAATCACTTCCAGTGTCAGTGTTAACGTCTGGTTTTATTGTCTTTAGTGGAAGCTTATCTTTGAAGAGGTCCTTCAGGCTGCTGTAAAGCCTTTGATCCTTGACCCAAGTTCCCATTGAAGACTTTATCAGTGGAACACAAAGAGCCCAGAGATTAATGTAATTATAGCATCTTGTTGCTTCTTGACCAGTTGTTGTTTGTGTGAGAGTCTTTTTATTTATTGAACCGTTTCAACCCTCTGGAGAGTGACAAACTGAGATTATTATCAAGCTCATACATCAAACAACCTTTATTACAGCACCTATCATTACTTTATGTTTTAACACAGACCATGTTGGATTCATGTTCATAAATACACATTGAGAAACACAGTAAAGTATCAGGGCTGTCAAAATATTACAAAATACAATGTGAGCAAAAGATTGTTCATTTTTGGTCAAGTATTTTACATTGTGACATAGGTTTTTTACAGGAAATATCTGGCTGTACACTGGGGAATTCTCTATCAATGTTTCTTCAGTTTCTTCAATGACTTTGTAGTATTGTTTGACTATATTCCACTCCAAAATAATTGTGTATTTACTGCTTTTACCGATAAGTCTCTAGCGACATGCAGCCTGAGGGTAGAGCATCCTTTGTTAGAAACCCAGTTGATCATATCTGGGTCACAATATTTGGCTAATTACATGGCAAAATAGTAATTCCACCACAGGCCCATGTGTCCCAATCTAGCTATTCCCCCCAAACAATAGGACTTTGACTGCACATCCCCAATGGCCTTTTATGGCTCTATTTACGACACTGTATCTGCTGTATCTCATCAGCGCTATCACTTCCTGCAGAAATTGCGTTTAGCCACTTGGTATTCAATAGATGATGTTTATCAGATTATATGGGGCCGTGCAGACTCATTTGCATGTTTCAGAGGGGCCGCCGTCATAACTTCAACGCCTGCATTAGTACGAAGATGAGAGGAGGCAGAGGTTTGATTTTTGTCTTGCGGCTCAAAAAGTGTTTCATTCAAAAGGAAGTCTCAAGATGGGTAATTTCTGCACCTTAGTTGATATACCTGCAGGTGCAAATGAGATTTACACAAATTTCACAAAAAATGACACCAAGACTTAACGTGTGAAGCCTCATCAGTTCAATGAGAGAAACACAATAGAGACCTTTTAGCATGGGGATGGTTTAAAAATAACATAATTAGCCTAAATGCAGTGTAGTATCAACAGCAAAAATAAACCTGTTGGTTTGTAATAGATAACAGATCTGGTAAACTGAATATGCTGTGGCCAATTACTCCCTGACAAAACATATTAAATAGCAATCTCCCATTGTTGTAAATATTTTGTTTGTGTACTGTCTTCTGTAATTGTTGCCCTGTGACATGAATGTAGTATATACTATAGTTGTGACCTATATTTAGTTCCCATGCCATTATAATATAAACTTAATAGCACTTACCATGAAGCATGATAGGGAAGCTCTTGGTAAGTGTAACCTTTATTGTTCATTTTTTAGGTTTAGTAGTATCATCAAGGACATCAAGGACGTCTGTCTTTTATACAGTATACAGTAAAGAACCAGTTTAAACTTCTATAGGATCATTACTGAAAACAATATACTCAGATGAATGGGGCTAATATTTCCAGTGCTTCAGTGTGCCCTGTCCATGACTTCCCAGTGGTCCACTTTATCATGTGATAATGGCCAGTAATGGCAAAGATGTTGGCATAGTATAAAATCTCAGCTGAACTTACTTATTTTCCCTGTCTGCTGGAAATGGCCTTTCCTCCTACAACCAGCGCGCCCCCAGGCTGTGCCCACACTACCTTTTTATATTTTTGCAGCACACAGGTAAGTGGAAATCACATAAATGATGCAGTGATATAGTTATATTTCAGAGCTTTGCAAAATAGATCAACATTAACCTTCAGCTTAGTGTTAATTGAATTGGATACTTCTATCTATTCTGCAAGCTTCAGAGGGGTAGAGTAGGCCTACTATCCAGATGGTTATTGGTTCAATCTCTTTGTGCATCCTGCCATTGTCTCTTTGGGCAAGACAAGCCATCCACCTTACCAGTTTGAATGTGATGTTGTGCTGTCTGGCTGCCACCTCCCTGTGAGTCAGCCCCAGGGCAGCTGTGGCTACAGATGTACAGAGTTTGGGGTGGTTAACAAACATTTATATTTGGGCTAGCTTTAAGGCATTATACATTTATATGTCTTTGATGTATAAGTCTATGTGTCTGTGGGTTTAACCACACAATCCATTCACTCCAAATCACTACCAACAAATACCTCATAAAATTAAATATTTCCCGTTTGTGGAAAAACAATTAATTGAAATTGCTTGTGTGGTGAAGGACAGATCAAGGTGGTCTTTTGGTTGGTAAGCATTGTTCCTACTGGGATAGTACCAGACAAGGGATCTGAGGGAACCAAATGAATATTTAATCAGTGTTACCTTGTTGGCATCCAGTACGCCATGTCTTTTTTGCATAGTTGCAAGCTGGGATTTTATTTCTACCAGCCCAGCAGAATGAAAAGTTGAACACTTTGTGTATTTTTCTAAAGCTTCACTACTTGCCATTTTTGGATCGCACACATTACGCTAATGCCCAAGTAACATAAGGGAATGGAATTAGTGGCATTGCATAGACCATTTGTCTGATCAGGGCCATTGTTAGGACTATTATAAGGTGTCTCCTGGGTCTAAACAAGAACTAAACCAGGACAAATCTATTTCTGGACCTGTACAAAACCTAGGAATAATCTAGGTCTGACACAGAGCTAAGCTAGGTCTCTAAACAAAGACTAAATCAGTACTAAACCAGAACAAAATATAGTTATGTTTTAGTAAGTGCTGTTAAACCCAGACAAAACCACTATGTCTGACAGTATATGTCAGAACCAGGACTAAATCACAAATACTGTAAGCTGTATACAGTAAATTGTCTATTATGTTGCTCGGAGCTAAGCCACCCCTTGGTCTTCAATAATGTAGGCTTTGTAGGACTTTAAAATGCCACTCAAAGGTCAAAACCTGCTCCACCCATTGGCCTGCGGAGCATCACTGGTGTCTGCTGTTATACAGTACATCCCTGCATCTATAAAGAGGAAGCAAATGTCTTTTATTTTCTTGCCCAACAGACAGATGGTAGCTTTCTTCAGTGGAGCGTAATCTCGAGCAAAGCTGAGATAAAACATGTTTAATACGGTAAAATCCTGCGGTTTTATCCCCACTCTGGTGATACGCACATATGGCTCAACATCTGGGGGAGGGGCAAATGCTGCCGGCCAGACACCATGCAACACTTTTAAATTAGATTTAGATTAAGTATTTGGGCCCAATAATATGTCTCCTACTGTTACTGCATCGTAAAACACCAGTGTACAATATACATTAAACTCTTCAACGTTCGCTGACTTTATCTTGCATATAAATGCACAGCAAAAGAAACACAGGGTCACAAGGTGGCAAGGAATGCTGAAACACCTCAAGGCCATGTGTATACAGTACATGTCCAGCATATTATTATCATTTCCATTCCATTATGTCATCTTTATGTCTACAGCAGCCACAGAAAACATGTCATAAAATAGAAATTCTATTGCATCAGAAAACAACATTATGCTGTGGTTGAGGATGTTTCAATACATAGAGGTTGGAGGCTTTATATAGTACATTCAAAAAATGATATGGCCTATTGTGGCAGTTCAAAATGAATCCTGATTCGGTTCTAATTTAGAACATGATTTAGTCCTGGGTTAAACCTGATTTAGACATGGTTTAGTCTCATTTTAATCCAGTTAAACTGCAGAGAGGGTTTGATGTGAACATTTTGGGAACCACTGTGGGTGTACCCACCTAATGCAGAAATAAAAATGTGTGATACTGGTAAGTTACATAAAAAGTACTATAGAAAGTCCACACAGAAAACAGAGTAACCTATGTTAAATTTCTTAGAAAAGCAGCTTAAACATCCAGTCTTTTTAGTCCCCTGTCGATCCCTGCTGGTCGCGTGAAAGCCCGGCTGATTGGATTGTGTCGTTGCTATCTCGACACTTCTCACAGCTCAAACGCACAGACAGCTCGGGGAGGAGGAGGAGGCGGCTCAGGGAGAGGGAGGGTGGCAGATGGACCTGACAGTGAATCTGACAGACTCTGTGTTGGGGCAGCTCAGAAGGTGGCAGCAGGATGTTTAGGTGTATTATCGCACAAGGGAGGTTCTGGTGTAGATAAGTCACGGACATGTGAGAAAAAATGGAGATAAGATACCAATATACGGGTGTGCACTGCAAAAAATTATATCAATTAAATTTACTTGAATTTCAGTTGTTTTGACTAATTTAGATTTATTTACATATTAGGCCTTATAGATTAGTTTGCTTGTTTCAAGATATTTCTGACTGGTTTTGAATGTATTTCTTTATTTGAGCTGGATAGAAAAATTGCACTTAAAATAGGGGGAATATAATATAATGTTTTATTACAACATTTACAGCTTATTCACAGCTAAATCCACCTTCAGAGCACTGCTCTTTATTCTTACTTCTTGGTTGTGTGAGACCATGATAGATGGTTGGGAAGGAGAGGAAGAGGAAAGGGGAGAACATCATTCAAACCTTCAAAGACTTGTTGTTTTTAACACTGAAGTCAAATAATCTAGGCCTAATAAGTAAATAAATCAAAATTAACTTAAATAAAGATTCTGATTCCAAACTATTTTAAATTAATCTCTATATATTTTTTTTTGCAGAGTGGAGCTTGGTGACATGAGACAGACATGGTTGAAACTCGAAAAGGGCATGTGTAATGAAAGCTGGGGATGTGACACCTCCAGGGGCAAGAATCACAGTCTCATCATAAACCAGGCTGCAGCCAATTCTGCATAACTGCAACATACAGCACACATATGCACCCTGTCAGTGACTGTACAACCACATATTGTTGAAGTTAAACAATTATTTTTTTTCCCAGTAGTGCAGTGAACTTTCAGTCAAGGAGATGTCCTGACATTTCTTATACAGTGATTGATTGAACTAATAACCGTACAATGTCACAGCACAATTATGTTACCGTTTTGGGAATTACTTAATGCCAAACAATGGTCAAGAAAATCACTATTTCTAAGGCGATATATTACTTGTTGCTATCAGTGGCAGGAGTGAAAGCAAGCCATGTTTTTGGAGGAAGAGGAGTTTTAAGATATTCGCAGGGCTGACATAAACTGAAAGACAACCATTCATTCAGCCAGAGAACCCACAGTTCCCACAGAGAGGTCATGTCAAGTAGCATCGTTTGTTTGTTTTACTTACATTACATTTAGTAACAGTCTAATATGTGGCTCATTAGAACATCGTTTTCTTTGTCAGGTGCTATGGTCCAAGTGAAGATGTTAGTTTTGTTTAGAAATAAAATGACAATGTGAAATACAGATCCAAACGGCACACATGGTGACGACGAAGAGCAACATATTTATTTAACTGTGATTTCTTTTGAGGAAACTTTGATTTATATAATTACACACAGGCCATCTGGCAAATTATGCATCAATTACAGACTTTGCTGCATGACAGTAACAGTTCAGTTCTAACCAATCAGATCCTGGAGGGCGACTGTGTATCCTCCATTAAAACTCCAAACACATGTCTCCATTCGCAGAGTCCCCTGACATGCTGTCAGTGGTCCCTTCAGAGCCCACTGTCCCCATTCCCCAGTCCACACTTCACTCTGCATGGCTGCGTTCTGTTACTGCAAGCCTTCCACATGATCCGTCACTCTCTCTGCCAAAATCCTGACACTTAATTAGATGTCACATTTGTTAAACTATATTTAACCTTACCTTCTTGTGAAAGGACGTTTACGCATGACCACTTCAACATGTTTCATAATATGTTATTGTCATTCAATGTGTGGAGTTAATTAAATTACCCATGCCAGCTTTAGCATAGCCTTTATTATAATCTGCAGTCATTACAGAATGTGCAGTCTTATCCCGGTTAACACATTTACTTTCACCACAAAAAAAACAATGAATTTATTTTGAACTTGGTGGTATATGTAAATTGGATACTCTTAGGCCACAGTAGTTCAGGTAGTAAAGCAACACTAATATTGGTTGGTAGATCAATTCCTGCATGATCCATGATGATACTGCATACTGTTTTTGTGTTCTTAGACAAGACCTTTGTTCCGTTTCCATGCATGAACGTGTTTGTTTGATTGATGTGTTTGATGGTGGTATGGCTGCCATGGCTACCCCAGGGCAACTGTGGCTACAAACATTTGTGCAGGACTGTGAAGTGAATGAATAAAAGACTGAGTTGTAAAGTGCTTTGGGTGTTTTTAAAAGCACTATAAAAATGTAAGCCTTTATTATTATTATTATTATTATTATTATTATTATTATTATTATATATTGAAAATATAAAAAACACATGGATGCATAAAGCTAAAATGGCCATTAGTTGGCATGAAAAGTAGACAAAGTGAGAGTATGTATGAAATTTAAAAAGCTTAAAGTCTTAAAGTGAAGAGTGTGGGATGGAGCTGGATATATCAGCAGATGTGGATCGTATCAGTGAGGTCAGACACTGATGAATGGTGCTCAATATGAAACTGTACAGCTTTAGATGAGAGCATCAGGACAAGAAGCAAACTGAATCATCAACTGTTACAGTTCACAAGACCAGCCATTACTAAAGTTATACTGCAGTTTTTCACTTTTGGTTTGGTCAAAAATCACTCAAAGAATTCCCAAAAATGATAAAGCCATGGTAGTTAGAATTAAATCTTGTGTTGCCGTGTCTCACAAGGTTGCTATAAATGCTTTGAATTGATTTTTCTTGATTTTTCTTTTCGCCTTTGCCTTCCATGGTTGCTGCAGCAAATAATGTAACTCCCCCCAATATTTTGCAGTTTTAGCAACAATATTTACATTTATCTGGGCTTGGGGCTGGCACAAAGAGTACACTGGTTTGTGATTCCATGTGGCTGGATTGCTGACAAACAACACAGGAAACAATAGAGGGCATTTTCACATTACATTACATACGTTAAGAAGCCAGTATTGAGTTAACTATATGATGTAAACAGTGCCACCCATCTCTTTAAAAGTCTATACGTGTTTACAGGTGGCAAAATGACTTAATGAACCTCAATATTGTTTTGGTCCCAAACTTATAACTGCACTGTAAACATAAAAAGCCATATCGTCCTCATCCTGACATGTACTATTATCTCATCTTCTCTGTCACACGTAGAGCTTTTTTAAAATGACAGTTGAAATGGCCCATATATACTGAGTTATGTACAGGGAATATCCTTTGGGATTGAAGCCCATGAGAAGTCTCTCTTGCAGCGACAGTTTGATAGATGGAGAACTGAAACTATCGCCAATGTTGGATCCATCCAGCGTCTAACAGCCCACTTTGAAATGGTAATATCATCAAGGTATCGCACACATCCATATACTAATACCACTGTTTGGTAACGTAAGTGAATTACCGTTGGTAAAAAAAACCAAACAGTCATTTTTCTTTCCCCACCGCTGCCGCCAACTGAGGAAGGCATAAAAGGCCCTTCCCACAGCGGTGATGATGCCCCTGGAGAATGTGATTGATAGAGGATCTTTTTCAAATGTATAAATAGTAGCAGGAGAAGATGAAGAATATAGTCATGTATATAGGATGCTGGATCTAAATGACAAATGGGAAAAAGAGGAACTATTTAGATGTATTGAAAGAAGACTATTTTACATGTGTTATGGTGTAATTTGACAGCTGGTCACATTTGTGGGGATATAGATTTTTAAAAATGTATACATTTGTTTTCTGTAAACCTTTGTGCTTGTTATGACAGTGACACTGTTGTTAAGGCTTGTAGAGTGTTGTGATGGTTGAATATACAATAACTTGTTATGACAGTGACACTGTTCTTAAGGCTTGTACAGTGTTGTGATTGTTGAATATACAATAACTTGTTATGACAGTGACACTGTTGTTAAGGCCTGTACAGTGTTGTGATTGTTGAATATGCAATAACTTGTTATGACAGTGACACTGTTGTTAAGGCCTGTA
>JAVQKC010048135.1:0-10598 GCA_036025475.1 Philypnodon macrostomus | reverse complement strand
AGCCACAGCTGCCCTGGGGCACACTGACGGAAGCGTGGCTGCCAGTTTGTGCCTACGGCCCCTCCGACCACCACCGAACACCAATCACACAACCACATTCATTCATAGGCAATGTGGGTAAGTGTCTTGCCCATTTTTTATTAGTTTGAAAATGTACAAATTTCAGCTTGGTGGGCAAGGTAAGTCATTTCTATACATAAAAAATTAAGTAGTGAGTTAGCAACTAAACATCACATGAACTGCACCATTCAGTGTTTATTTTAACTCACAAAGCACAGGATAGACGCTAACAAAAAGCAATGAGATATTTCATTTTTGAGAGGATGGAAATTGCATCAGTTCCTAATGACACTTCCTTTACCATTCCCATATTTGCAATACCCCCAGGTGCTTCTTTTCAACAGGCAAGGCAGGCAAATGCTCGGGGGGCCCAGGGCAAGAGGGGGCCATTGGAGATGTTAAGATAAAAAATACTAAATAAAAACATGTATGAAAGAATTGTATCGTAGCTGTGTGTATTGGATGATAATTGCAGGTTGTAAGTGTAACCCAGCTATTTTTACTGCTTGTTGGCCATTCTCTCTGCCTTTCACCTTTATACACAAATTTGAAGTATCGCAAGACTTCCTGCGTTACTTCCCAATAAACATGGTGGCATGCTGTTTTGCTGGGATTGAAATGAGCTGCTGCAGGTAGGCATTTAGCCACACAAAAGTAATTATTTTTCACCTTAAACAGCCGTGACACTCACCGGTATTCCTCTCAGCTTTTAGATGCCATTTACCCACTGTGAAAACTCTGTACTTTGAGCCTTGTGAAACTTAAAGAAAGCAGAAACTGGTGAGTGTTTATTGTTTATTTCTAGCATGCTAATGCTAATCTCCTTTGTTTGTACTGTGTTTAGAGTAGTGTTAGCTTAGCGTGGGCGCAAGCTGCACTTTCTATTTACTTGCATTGTATTTTTTGAACCAATGCTAACAGCTATATTAGCTATGTTCCCTGTTGCATTGGCTTGTTATTTTATCAAATTATCAACTGGGTTAAAGCCAACACTATTGGATTTGATTATTTGTTGGTTTTAAGCCTTTCTATTGAAATGCTGAAATGTATTTCTATTTTAAGAATGGTGTTTACTATTGGTCCTGTTTGTACAGACCAGAATCCAGTAGGCCTCAAGCCTGAACCCAACTGAAGACAACCCACTGCAACTCCTTATAGTGCAGTAGGAGGCGCTACACACACAAATGGCCCCTTTCCACTAAAGCTACTCAACTCAACTCATCTTTGCTCGGTTTTATTTTTGGTTCATTTTCCATTACTTTTTAGTATCGCCAGTGTGACGTCATATATACGTAACATAAACAAACACAATGGAGGACCGGGAGGCAATGGTGAACTTTATTCTGGCTTTGTGGCTTTTTTATCGAAAGTAGACACAGAAAATGCTGCAGACAGTGAGGTGAAATACTGTTGATGTCACATTTTAGTATCAGCTCTGCTCGCTTGGAACCAGGGCTGAGAAGATACTAAAAAAGTACCTGGTACTGGTAACGGTTGCCTAGTGGAAATGTTCAAAAAGCGAGTCAAGTCGAGTCGTGCTAGTGGAAAAGGGCCAAAACACACATACACTCTTTTTGAACCTTCCCACAAATGAACTGGTTCTCTATTGAACTATGTTACAGCCTTGTGGGGGCTTGTAGGCATTGTGGTCCACAACTACTGACATTTTGATTTATTCTACACCTTATTGGGAAATCTCTTTTGGACTTTGACATGTGCGTTCATGAACCAACTGTGAATTATGTGGCCGAGTACATTGTAAATATTGTACCTATCTTTCTGCTAATTCTAATATATTGCACTACAATACTGTGTCTGTGTCTCATTAAACATCAAATCAACTTCCTCTCAGAGCCGACCTTAGAACTTCTGACAACTAGTTATTACCACTAACATATATGCTACATAAGGACCCCCATGAAATTTTGTTCCACTCCAAGAGTCTCCAAGAGCAGTGCCACTGTCAACCAATCAACACCTTTTAGACCATTCTACTATAGCCTAACCCAAACCATACCCCTCCAACCTCTCTCTTCCTTCACAAGTCTTTCCAAGAATAAAAAAAATCCATCCTCCATCTATTCCCCCCATAACCCCATAGCTTCTCCTTCTCTACCCCTCCCCTCCCCAGCCACCTCCTCCCGCTCCCAGCACCCCAGTCACTGTCAGGCCAAACACATGATGAATTGCCCTGTCAACGCAATTCATTCAGGGACCAATTAATTCACCAAGAAATGAACTACTAGAGCCATCAGACGCCGAAAAACTCGCAGCAAAATACAGGGGGAAGTCTATACTGTAAAAAATTGGAAGGGTTAAGCTTAATTAATAAAATAGGAAATACATTGTAAAAAAAAAAAACTTTTTTGTATAGTGGCAACATGACAAAAAAGCATTCATTTTCTTTTTGTGCGTAATAGTATTATAGGGATTACAGGACTGGTACCTATCCTGGCAACTATGAGCCTTACGATGACAATGGTTATAGTTAATCGCAAGGTTAACATTTTGAGACACCCAGTTACAGACAACCAGGGCTAGACATGAACTTCCTAGCTCACTGGCCACTGTGACTATGCCCCAAAAGTTACTCGCCATTTACCATTTTAACTAGCCACAGTTTAGTTATTGAAGATTTTTTTCCTAATTGAATTACATTTACTCTGATCATAGGGATTTCTCAAATATTTAGAAATAAAAAAAATGCACTTTTCTTAAGCAAACTGGGGCCTATTTAATTGAAATTAATGCATAAAATCCAATTAGACAAAGTGGCTAGTTGGACTAAATGAGATAGCCAAAACTAAAATCTACCAGCCTTTTTATTCTTGCAATGAGCCAAATTTACTTGAAAATTTTAAAATTGCAATTTTTAACCTTATTAAAAAGCTTTGGAGATGGCTACATGGGTTGTTGCAGGGTGAATGAAGCTTTTTTCACCACCCCCTAAAGCTAAAAACCAGCCTTGTCTGTGTCACTGGAAGTTTTTTTAACAGGCATATATAAAATTGCAAGAACTCAAAGAAAATTTTTCACAGTTAAACTTGTAAGTACTCATAATTAAGTCAACTAAAAAATTCTCCTTATGTATATTGTGATTTTTTTTTCTGAAACTTTAAGGGGGAGCTTAAATGTAAATGAGGCAAAATTGCATTATTTTAATTTAAGACAATTCATTTTCTATATTTTTCTGTGAGTAAGGGTTGGACTAGATTTTTTTTTTTTTTTAATTTACTGCAGGGTTTTGTTTAAGTTCCCTACGTTTCCAATGGCGAAAATTCTATGACATTTATTAATTTATACTAAGGCCATTAGTTTATTAGGTGACCATGGAATGTCTAAATAAGTTAATGCAGGGTGAATGAAGCTTCTTTCATCACAGCTTTGTCCCTGTCCTTAAAAGTCTCAGGTCTGGTCACACGTTTTGCAAATTGCTTTTCAACAGGCTTTTACAAAATGGCGTGAGCTAGAATTTTTTTTATATAAAATAAGAAAAAGATGCAAAACCTGTAAGGGTCCAATTGACGGGAATTAAAACTTTTAACCATGTTCTAATGTTGTTTCTACCTAAAACACATACCCTCTCCTGAAAACACTATTAGTGATGAAACAAATGGCAGCAACCCACTTCTGGAAGCGCTCCTGCACTGTCAACAAATACACCCAGAGACACATTGTTGCTACTTTGCAAGCTTACCACCATTTAACAACACATTTGATTAGAGAGGATCTGTGTTCAGCTGTGAGAGTGTCAAGGCTTTGTTTATAACCCAGAAGAAATAAAGTGTTTAGAGTTTATTTTTTTGAAACCTTCAAAAACCGGCACAAATGGTTTGGTCCTGAGACAGGTGTCTTATCCGAGCACGTTACTGAATGGGAGCTCCACAAAACAGCTTGTATTAGATAAATATTGTGTGTTTGATGTTGCAAAATGTAAAATTGTAACCTAAATGTATCTGAAATAGACTGTAACATGTGCATAAAGCTTAGGACCTGGCTACTGATTTACCAAATTTTTTCAGTCATATTTTACAGTGTATAGCTGTGGGTTGTAAGGGATAGAAGGGAGAGCAGGGGAGGAGGGTGTAGTGGGACTAAAGTGGAAGTTACTCTGACAGGACTTGGTCATTTAATGGTTTGGCGAGCTGCAGACAGGGCTGTCATATAGAAGCCATGATGGGGGTCCCCTGGTGGTTTATTTATTAATGATGTTCAGACCGAGCTGTCACTTTAACTGTGGAGACAAACAGGGCCACTATATGTATAATTAAGTAACTGTAAATACTGGAGTCAAAATGGTGGTGTAATAAGATGAGTATTATGACGAATCAATGAGTGAAATATGATCTAGATCTTGATTTTTTTGGGGGGAGCATGACTGTATTGGTTGCTGTATTTTTGGCTCCCCTTCCCTGCTTTCAAAAGGAGAAAATTCCTTTCATCGATAAAAAAAATGTTTTCATCAATATAAAATGTCAGTTTTGGCTGATATACATTCAAATATTAATATGATGTCATTATGTTTTGGTAGGCTGTTTCCTATGCTTAAATATAGAATAGAAATAACAGATTTGACTTATTTTTTTTTTCCACTGGGGGAAATAAATTTGATAAAAAATAAGGTTTTGACTAGCTTTTTCCCCGTTGAATCTGATGTCTGTGATTATCAGTCGATGTCAGTTTTGCATCCCGGATATGTATGCATCCACAAAATGGATCAAATTTCATTTACAGACACATGATTTAAGGTGTAATAATATTAATCCCATATTACAATAACAATATTGTGACCATTGCCCTTTGTAAGAAACGTTGAGTGCACTATATTTGAGTGCTTGAGCCTAGTGGTTTGCAAATGGTGGTACAAGGACCCTTATTGGTGCTTGGACTTATTCAATCCATGTTTTAATACTAGATTTATACTTGGTTTAGGCTCAATTTACTCAATTAAAACATTCTAGTGACTTAGCTTATGGGGTACTAACTGGGACTGATACTCAGTGGATTCCCCGTCCTTCCGAGTTGGCAGAAGACTTCTAAATTCTGTCAGATAGAGCCTTCAGAGCCATTGACTCAGTTCTTCTGCCTCCTCCACTGGTCCATGCTTTACAATTGGTCAAGAGGAGGATAGAAATGGCAATTATGTCGTACCAAAGATGAGCAATGTACTCTCATCCACCAAGATCTCCATGTAACATCTTACAGTGTTATGTATGTTCTGAAAGTTGAAAAAGGGCATCTGGACAAGTGTTATGTATGGTCAATAACACTGTATGAGGGAGAGACCTGGACTGATTGTATGGGTGCATGTTGTTATAAACATGCTCGTACTCTCTCACTGACTCGGCCAGCTAATCGCCAACATCCGCATTTCTGACCAATCAAACAAAAGTTCTCGGACATCCTGCCGAAAAAGGTTCTGCTCAGCTGATGTGTTGAGAACGAGCTGTAAGAACTGAGCTACGAGAACTGGAATGACTTATGTGGAGTCAATAAGAGCAGCCCAAGAGAACCAAGGGAACGGTGGAGAGCCAATGCATCCAACCCTCTCGGGGAAGGAACCTGATGATGATGTTTGGATTGTGGTCTGCAACCTTTAGTCATCACAAATCACAAAGCACCATTCCACCCCCCACTATGCATAAATATCCAGCACTATACACTAAAAAGCAAACAAAACCTATTAAAAAACATTATAAGTGGACATGCTTCTGTATCTAATTAATTAATGAAACGGGACTAATTAGGAGTAGCAGACAGGTGCGGGACTCTGGGCTGACAGCACAGACAACATGAAGAGGAGAAGGAGGAAGACTATGGGCCAAAGCTATCATGACAAAACCAGATAACGGTAGTGTTTTGTCACATAGAAATCTCAAAGGAATAACCCTGACACAGAGGAGGCTGAGTTGGTTTAATTTAGGCACTTTATGATGCAAGCATTTATCTGCTCATTATTTCTGCCAGAATGAGAAAATACACTCACCGGCCACTTTATTAGGTAGACACTGTAACTAATAGTGACCCTGGTGTGGTCTTCTGCTGTACCTAATAAAGTGGCTCCTGTGTGGTCTTCTGCTGCTGTACCTAATAAAGTGGCCCTGGTGTGGTCTTCTGCTGGTGTACCTAATAAAGTGGCCCTGGTGTGGTCTTCTGCTGCTGTACCTAATAAAGTGGCCCCGGTGTGGTCTTCTGCTGCTGTACCTAATAAAGTTGCCCTGGTGTGGTCTTCTGCTGCTGTAGCCCATCTACTTCAATATTGTTCAGGAATTGTCTTCTGTAGACCTTGAGTATAGCGGTTATTTAAGTTACATTGCATTTCTATCATCTCAAACCAGTCTCACCTCTCATCATCAATGAAGCATTTTCCCCCACAGTTTTGCCTCTCACTGGATATTTTCTCTTTTTTGATCACACTCTGTAAACCATTTTAATGTGAACCTTTTAACAGACTCAATTCAGAAGTCTATCAAAGCCACACAAATCACAAAATGTCCCCTTTTCTTGAAACGTTTGCTATATATACTGTTACTGTTGTGAACGCTCAAGCCAGTACACAGCTGTACCTAATAAAGTGGCCAGTGAGTAAGCTATAAATGCAGAGATGAGGCAAAACCAAAGTCAAACAGACAAAAATTGACAGCATATTAATTTCTCAAAATATAATGAGTGTCTTATCTGCTCCTCATTCACTCAGTTTTCTCCAGAGGCTGCCTTCTGCTGATTACAAATGAGCCACAATCAGATATTACGCAAGAAATTGAAAGAAATGTGGCCTTCAGGCATTTGGTGTTTGTCATGGAGAAATGATTGTTTTGTCTGAGATTACTGCAAGAAAAGGAAAGGCGGTTTACTGAACATGGCATAGTTGTTGGTGCCATGACTAGGGTTCACAGAGAATGGTTAGAAAATAAAGTAGATACAAATATCCAGTGAGTGGCAGTTCTGTGGGAGAAAAGGAAAAACAAATGGTTTGAGATAATGGAAAGGCCCCATTAGCTCAGATAACCAACACACAAGATGAAAAACATAATAATAATAATAATACATTATATTTAAAAGTGCTTTTCTCAACACTCAAAGACGCTGTACAAAGCCATAACAACAATATACAAACAATAAAACAATTAAGATCAAACATTAAAAGCAGTTCTGAAGAGGTGGGTTTTGAGCAGGCTTTTGAAAGTGGGGAGGACTTGTGGGGGATTTGTTTGTGTTACACTCTGGCAAGCCCCTTCACTACACTGCCTTTTTTGATTAATTGTTCTGCTGGGCATGACTTCAGTCAACGAACAAAATCTTCAGTTGATGACAATCTTAGTGTCAAGGCTTTGTTTATATCTCAGAAGAAGTAAAAAGTGGTTTGAGTATAATTTTGGAAACCTTTGAAAACCGACACAAATGGGTTGGTCCTGTCTTGAAGAGACAGACGCCTAATCCAAATGTTTCTAATCGACTCCAAGTGGGAGCTCCACAAAACAGCTTGCATTAGATAATCATTATGTGTTTGATGTTGCAAAAACTTAAAACAGCAACCTAAATGTTTCCAAAATAGGCATAACAATTACTTCAATTACTTGTACTTGTAATGCTGACTAGGCCCTCTGGATTCCCCCACCTTACTTCACACAGTACAGTCCTCATGTTGTAACATTACACATTGTTCTGAGCCCACCTTTGGATTTCACTTAAACCAGTTCTCGATGACTCACTTTTTTCAAATCAGAGGCAGAGGGGATTGCACCACACTTGTGTTATTGAGTTGTCCCAGTATTAATGTGTGTGTGTGTTGTAGGGTGACCTGTGAAGACGATGATGTGTATTTGCAGTGTGATGGCATCTACAGCAATGACCCAGACTGTAACCCACATGTGCACGAGGATGATGATACCTACATCATACCAGACTCAGAGGATTTTTAAAGAGAATATTTCACAGTTTATAAATTGCAAAACGGAGTATTGTGAATGATACTTTTCTATACTGTATGGAGATTAGATTAGGTGTTTGTCCTTTAAGGCCCTCTTTACCCATGTCAGCCATGCCCAATTCACTACTAAAGCCAATGCAAACAATGGAAAGTAGTAGTAAGGTGGTGCAAGGCCTCAGCATACAGAATTATTCAAACATTTAATTCAATACCAACTTTATAATATTAGAACGCTAAGAAAAGTTGAGTTAGCAGAATAGGCACCCTTTAAATTAATACAATGTTTATTATTTCAAATAAATATTAAAAGGACAGATGTTCTCGATTCTTTATGCTTGAGAAATAAATAGAATACCCTACCTCAAGGGTCAAATCAGTCAGCAGACAAAGGGCTGTGATATGTAGTTAAATGGGTGGACTAAAGTAAAACTCCACTACTATTGGTCAAAGTGGTAACCCCCAAACTTTGATCTGATGTTGCCAGGGGAGGGACTAAAGTAAAAAATATTAGTAATTGTGACAGATTAAGTTTTTTACATTTTAGCACAAGTTTTTTTCTTCTTTTTTCTTTTAGGAAATGTATACCTTTAATTTGTCTTGATTACCTTACCACAAGGGTCTACTCTGGATGCCTTCTTTCCGTGTTTCTGGGTGTCTCACACACTTTCACTATCTCACTTTATGACAAATGAATTTGTTTATAACTTTTATTTTGGAATATTGCTTTATTAAAAAAAGGAGTCAAGTAAATTTGTTATCAAAATGTTTATTTCATGATGGATGTTTTTTTTGTATGTTTTTTTTTTTTTTGTATTTGTATGTAATATCTGTAAATTACATTTTTCTAAATATTTCATATAAAAAGAGGAACCTTTGTTTGTCTCATTTCTTATTTATAACTCAACAATAATAATTAATCTTCTGAAACTGTTGACAAGCAGAAAAAATTACTATTATTGGGAAAGAGTTTCATAATGTTGGTTTTCAACAAGTTATTAATATGGCTTCTGAGAAATAGTGTAAGAAAAGCAGTTATATAAATAAACCCCAGTCTAACTGAACTTCCATCAGCAGCTCTTGTGGTCAGTCACATCTCTTTTTCTCATACATCTTCTATATTAGGTTCCATACTTTTCTGGTAAATGCAGAGGTAGTAGACTTGCACAAAATATCCTCAAGTAAGAACTTAGTTGCTTAGTGTTTCTCAAACTTTTTTTTTTTAGGGATTTACAGCATTTTGATTTACCATAATAATTGGGACCCAAGTCACCCAAATGTTTGATGTGGTTTAGCACTGTTATGTAATTATATTGGCGAAACGACGATATTATGGAATCACGTCTGTCCTCGTCAGATCCTAGCTGTGAACGCAATAACTCAAAAACGAATTGCTAGATCAGTTTCAACTTTTGCACACAAGTACATATCATAAAGACGCCGAACTGTCTCAATTTGGATACTTCTACGATTAATATTAATTAAGTAAGAAATTATTTACGGGCCAAAACTTTGAACGCAATATCTCGAAAAGTCTTTGCTGGATCTTTTTAAACTTTTGCACACAGGTACATATAATGAAGATGCAGAACTGGATTGGATTCTACGATTATTGACAATTAATAATTTGCATTAATTAATGCTTTGATGCACTTTTATTGCGCCAATAATCCTGCTGAAGTCAGGTATATTTGACAGCCTCTAACTTGCACATACTTTGCCCGAGTAGGCTCAAACCTGAAATTCCTAATAACCCCCCGGCCCTTAACACATCTGATCAATATGATGGCAGTTACCTCTATAGCGTCCCCTATAGACTGAAAGAAAAATGTAGTTTTAGGGAATTTTACTAAAGTTGGCAAAAACATTCTTCACAAACAAAAAAGTCAAATAAACCCTTCCCATGTTTGTCATGGTTTTGGCCAGGGCCTCTTAATTGCTTGTTTACAATATTAAAACCCTTAGAAATCACACAATGTCTGATTAAGGTGCCTGTTGGTCACAGTTGTAGCAGACGTATGGGGCCGTTTCGCCGATATACACCTTGCTGTTGGGGACGACAGCACAGGCCTAGTTACAGATATTTATGGCCTGAGCCAAAACTTGGCGAAAGGCCATATTGAAACTGTATGGTTTCTTCTTATTATTTTTCCGCCTATTCAAAGTAAAGTTTGCTAGCACAGCTGAAAACTGTTGTACTGACCAAAGAACCTATAAAATTGGTCTTCCTTTGGCTTTTGTGCATTCAATTATAGTCTCAAAATGGCCAGAAAAAAAGAACTTTCTACTGAAACTATTCTTGTTCTGAGAAATGAAGGCTATACCATGAGAGAAATTGCCAAGAAACTGAAGATCTCATACAACGGTGTGTACTACTCCCTTCAAAGAAAAGTGCAAACTGGCTCAAACCAGAATAGGAGAAGAAGTGGGAGACCCTGGTGCACAACTGAGCAAGAGGACAAGTACATCAGTCTCTAGTTTAAGAAACAGATACCTCACAGGTCCTCAACTGGCAGCTTCATTAAATGGTACCTGCAAAACACCAGTCTCAACGTCAACAGTGAAGAGACGACTCCATGATGCTGGCCTTCTAGGCAGAGTAGCAAAGAAA
>JAVQKC010048117.1:0-13261 GCA_036025475.1 Philypnodon macrostomus | reverse complement strand
TAGGGGTCATAAACATGGGGGCGCTATAGAGGCATTCTTTATTTGACCTCTGTAATGTGCCTATGTACATTAAGTATACAATTGCCCGGATCACTGTGACAACATTCACGAGATTTCGTTTATGTTCAGCAGGATTATTGGCTCAATAAATGCGTCCCACTGTTGCCCCAATTGCTGTCGCAGGTGACGTCACAAAATTCTATAGCCCTATATATTTTAATGGGAGATGGGGGCAGATTGTGTGTGTTGTTATGGGGGAGGGGGTAATGGACCTGGTCACTAATACAAATGATCAGGTTCAACTTTATTTTGTGATATATTTCTTATTTCCCATATAATTAATTACAGTTATATATAGTTGCCCCCACCCCCCACCTGAGGGTATGACATCATCACATTCTAGAACATGAAACCCAGCAGTAGTAGTGAAGTTTTATTGTAGTCTCTCCAGTGGCCTCTACATACACGTCGTAAACAGGGTCAGTCTAAGACACTTAATACACCTTTAAGAACATTGTGGATGAAGTAGTTTGTGTCTCTGAACAAAGATCCTTTATGTCATATCATGTGACGCCATCTCTTCACCGGTGGAACGTTTACCTGTTTGGCAGGAAGTGAGTGAGTGAAAAAGTCATATGAGATGAAATATGAGAAGGAGACAAGTGGGAAGTCCAGAGTGCTGTCATCTGTGATCTGAGGGTCAGGAATTCCCCGGAGTCGGCCGATACGCACTGTGGCCTGGGCGCACGCTGAGTGTGCTGTGTGTGATAAGGTAAAGGTATCATAGATATCACACATTTAAAAGGGATTTTGAATCAAAACATTGATCTGTTTTAGGGTTACATGTAACAAAGCTTTACGTAGCTTTTTAACCCATTTAGTGATTAGTGAGCTCCCAGACTCAACCTGTTCTCCTCAAACCACCGCAGGGTGAGATCAGGAGAAGAGCAGCAATGTAAACAGAGATTTGGTACAATTAGAGGTGTATCTATTCTATTAAGGTCTGTGATCAGTGAAATAACTTCAGTAAAGCAAATTATGTTTGAGATTGAGGCTGGGGTAGCCATACAACCAGCCCCAAAATGAACCAATATAAAACCTCAGCATAGGGGCAATATAATTATCATAATAATTTCACAATTACAATGTGAGTGTTGCATCATGGCATGTTACCACGAGGGGTGGCAGTAAGATTTAAAACTTCCTCAAGACTTCTTAAAACCAGATTGATAATGTGAGAGACCTTACATATCATTCTGTTAACGATCAGTGGTCACTGTGCAGACCTGTATTGACCTGTGAGTGTAGCCAGTCCTCTAAAAGCTTGTCTCTCCTCCACACTGATCCACTGTGTGTCCAGATAGTTGAGCCTCGGCAGGCTGTCCACGGTCAGCCCGGGGTATGACCGGCTCAGGGTGAAGGGGTTTCCCTCCAGCAGTAGGCTCCTCAGACTGGGCAGAGAGGACAGCGCCCTCAGCAGGACAGTCTGGTCATTGTAGTCGCAGAAGCGGATGTCCAGACACACCAGGGCCGGCCTAGAACACACACACCACCATTAAGTGACCAGGTTTAGGAGCTTGTAGCGGTATGAATGGTCTAAATGTGAGTAGATTTGGGGATTGGTAATCACATAGATTTCATACAGATAACCCAAAAGTTCAAATCTGGCTAGAAAAAAGTGTAAGTCATTGTCTAAATCAGTCCAACTAGAAATATGTGCATTCAACTCCCATGGACTATTTCACATGGATACAAATACACTCCAGAATGTGTGGATTAGAGCTGACCCTAGCACCCTTGAGCAAAAGATGACCAAAGATCTAACTCTGTTTCAAACCTAATAATAAATAATAATAATAAATATGACCTTTTGTGTTTCAAAGTGAATTATTATTTTGGAAAGAGCTCGCCCACACGCTCTTGTTGGAGCTAAGAGGATTACAGACTGTTCCTTTCTGAGTCATTATTGAATAGGATCGGGGAAATAAACTGACTGGCAATTGTCCAACTGTAGGTTTACCACGTTCTGTAGAAAATAACTTCCTGAAGAATTATTGAACCACAACTGTTCTTCACTGCACTTGAAGCTGCTCTACCTGATTTTGTGTCCCTAATTAAGCAAAGAAAATGTACTGTTACTTGTACAACATAACTGAGGTCAGAATTTTGCTCTAAAAACAACATGCCACAGTTAAGCTCAGTGCGGCCCATATTCAGAGCCTACAGTCCTCGCCCTGGTGTCGTGAGTTCGAATCCGGCTCACGACAGTTTATCGAATATCACTTCACAATTATATCTTTAAAACAATCATAATTCAGCCCACAGAGAGTCTCTTTTTTCAGATGACTCCTATTGTGCTGTACTAATTACTGAGAATCACAGGTTTCTCGGTGGAAAAATGCATTCCTGTTTCTATGGAGGCATTTTCCCCATTGAAAGGCTTATGGTGCGTTCACGTGGATGTCGGAAACTCGGTAAAACATTTTGAAAATTGCACATGAACGCTCGGAACAAGTCGGAAACTCGGTAAAACATTTAGAAAATTGCACATGAACGCTCGGAACAAGTCGGAAACTCGGGCAAGACGGAGCTGACAGAGTTCCCCCGTTAGCGTCATCGTTAGCGTCATCAGCATCATTAGCTTGTAGCAGCAACAGATTCAATTTAACACAAGAGGTTACCGACGCCAGCCGTTAAGTAGCCAACGAGTTTGTTTATTGTCTTTAATTTAAGCTAAAATGGTTGTTTATTGAGCCATATACAAAATTAATCGTCTAATAAAAGAATATCGAAATCACACGAGTTCCCGAGGACCACATGATAATACACTTTGTCTAATGTGTACAGGAATATTGTTATTTTCATACTTCCTGGTTTGTGAACACGTACAGGGCAGTGTGTGCCTTATGTGCGAGACAGAGGGAGGGGTTTGGGAAGAGAGGAGAGAGGAACGGGGAGTTATCATTACAACAACTTACAATTTAAAATAAATAGAATAATGACTTTAGATACTTCACACTGAGTCACACAGAGCCTCAAAGCAATTGCGAGAACAGGAACAAGTAAAACAATTATTTACTTATTTATTGTATGTATGTTATCACACAAGTTAAGTCATACAAGGTTAAAGGGAGGGTCAGGGCCAGAAAGAGCAGAAGCAATGCAAGCAGGGCCCCACGGTGTAGCTCGTCTCACCAAGAACAATGCATTTGTGAAAGACTAATGTGGAGAATGCACTGACCAGTGTTGTCCCGTCAGGTTGGACATGTCTTCAGGAGAGCCCAGAGGGTTCCAGCTCAGCCCCAGGTACAGCAGCGGAGGAGCGGGGACAGAGGTGAGAGCGTCCAGGGAACTTACATGGTTGTTACGCACCTCCAACACCTGATAAAAAAACATTTGATCAATTTTGAGTGTGTGGTTCTCAAACACTGGGTCGTCACCAAAAAATTCTAATAAAGAATAAATAAAAACATCAAATAAACCTAAAAATATATAATTCTTGTAAAGATAATAAAAATCCCAAAGTAAGAACGTACAGAATGACAGAACAGTACTAAACCAGCAACATTTGGTTGACTTGAGTCCCATTATTGTGGTCAATCAAAAGATGGTTGGAAACACTGGTGTAGGAGAGGGAGCTTTGTACCTTGAGCTTGGCTGGCAGGAAGCATGCGGGGACATCTGTCAGACTGTTGGCACTCAGCACCAGTTCCTCCAGTTTAGTGAACTTTAACAACTCAGCATCGATGACAGAGACCTGGACACAGCACAACACTCTGGGCTTATGTAAACTACTACTATTAAATATTTATAGAAATACTTTCAGAGGCCTACTACTTCATTTTGTCAAGGTCAGAACACAATTTACTGCTCAGCCCTACGGTTCAAAAGTCTATGAAATGACCATGATCTTCATAAATGAAAGACATCATAATCATAGACATCATGCCTGTGAACCCCAGGGGGTCCCCATACATGCAGGAGTCCTATTAGTAAATACTCACGTCCTTGTCTGTGATTCGTAGTGTAGCAAAATGTCCATAGATGGTGTTTTTGCTGAGCTGTTTGGGGCTAAGCACAGCCAGTCTTCTCAGGGAGGTGGCCTGGGGGCTCCAGTCCAGCTGCTGGTGCCAAGGGGAGGTCGGGCAGTCCAGTAAATCCAGAAGAGAGCCAGTGTCCTCTGTGTCTGCCCACTCCATACCACCTCCAGCCGGCCTCTGCAACATGTGGCACTGTCAGGTCTACTCGTTCAAGTTAGAATACACAATACTATTAAAAGCAGCCATCTCTGCTGACATTATAATGTAGAAGAACAGACTCAGATGTAGATAGAGGGCCTTTAGTAGCTAAGTAGACCGACTTTCAGTGTAGTTGTGGACTTACCCAGGGCCCGGGGCCACAGGGGAACTCAGTGAGGCCCAGTCCATGAATGAGTTTCTCCAACACAGCAGACAGAGAGGACATCTTTCACATATTTGATCAGAAAACTCGTGCTAACATCCCGTCTCTGTGGATGGCCATTCTGCTAAAGGCTAGTGTTAACTGTTTACAGCCACTGCACTGTTGCTAGGTGACCACTGAAGCCTGCTGCAGACGTAGCTCTAGTGTGCTACACTTCCCCACCTGACCACCTGATCCTGCCATATAGGAGACTGGTGCAAAAGGGTGCTTCTGGGATGTTTCAGTTAAGTTTGACTACTTTTTCTTTTATAAGTAAACACTTGGCATGAATACACTGAGTTTTTAAGACATTTTGTGGATCATTTAGGGACTCTCAGTGACCCACTAGAGGTTTTGGGGTCACTGCTTATGGCCAACACACCCACATGCATATTTGTGTGTTCATGTTGGCTTGTGTTGTGTGTGTATAGACCCTTTTAAAGTTTGTCAGCAGAAAGTTCTAAATTCCAGAATGGAGGCAACTGGAGGCAAGACCGTAATACATTTTCAATGAAGAAATTAGAATTAGCCACAGAATATTGCAAATTAAGATGGTTTTGACAAATGCCAACCACTCTCTACATGTAGGTGATGTCAGAGCCTGGTTAGGAAACATAAGTGAATGTCCCTCACATTACAGTTAGACGTTTTACTGGTCCTCACAGAAATGTTGATGACCACAACAGTTTTTTTCATTGTATGTTCAGAATTATTCTATCCCTCATCACAAACACTACTTTTTTGTAAAGTTAACTCACTCTTTTGCTACAGTTGCCACCATTCTGGAACTTTGAACATTCCACATGACAGACATTTTAAAGACATTCTATAGTATGGGATATAAATAACAGGGGCAGTGCAGACAGTGCAGCTGCTCTGTGCCTGTGACATGAGGAGGGACCTAATGTTTTATGCTAAAAACAGAGAAAGCTTATTCTTATATTACTTCCTTGACAGAATCTGATGAGGCATTATTTGACATTCTGCAATGCTGAGTCACTGTACACTCAACAGCGTTTACTACATTAAGTTGTAACAAAGATGATTTCACCGTTTCTGAAAGTAGGCTGGGACAATGTCAACACAGAAGCCCTCCCACGGAGATACTCATTAAGGGAACGGCTGACTTCCTCCTTGTTTATCGGCTAGTGCGTAAAAGACAATTATCAACAAGGAACAAAAGCACTTAATGACAATCAGACAGGTTCAATCATTTCAACACTGAACATCACTGATTACACAACTGTTTCATGATGCAATCCAAATGATTTCAAATTCCTTTTATATGGAAGATAAGATCATCTTTGTGTGTGTGAGTTGTTTTTTTTTATCTGGCACATCAGTCAGCGCTGTGGCTAAAGCTACACAGAAAACTTCAGTTGGAGGTTCTTCGCATCAAAGAGTGGCTCAACGTCATCCATCAACTCTTGCCATGAGACAGAAAACCCCTCATTTGAGTATAATATACATGCAATGTGCAATAGTTAGGTATAGGATACAACAATCAGACGCAGCATGAGGTTGGCGAGAGGTAAGGAGCTATTTTTTCTTGGTCTTAAATTAGGATAGATTTTAACTGAAGCCTAATAGAAGAATATATATAATTTTTATAATAATAACAAATAATAACAATGCTTTAATAAAAATAAAAAATATATGCTTAAAATTGACAATGTGACCGTTTACATTTTACTTTCGTCCCTCCCCTGTCAGTTTGAATGGGCTACCACAGTTTTTGAGTGGTGTGATAGCCCACCTCTGATTTGACATAACGTTAAACTCGATTACTATTGGTTTTATCAATTTGTTATTTTAGTAAACCTCCAGACCAGCTTTAATCTGGAGTATTTGGACCTGGGTCAGTTTTAGTCCTGGTTTAGTCCTTACTTAGACCTGGACTTTAGACCCGTTGGACCTGATTTAGGCCCATTGTGGTGCTTGGTGTAAAATAGTTCTGACTTAGTTCAATTGAAGGAGACTAATCAGATGACAGTGTTTTTTGTGACCCGCCACAGAACTCTTCTTCTACTCTTTTGTGATGAACCTGTGTGTGATCAGCTCTTGGCCGACCCCTGGGAGCCCCACGGACTCACTGAAGCATCACCTCAGCAACATTGAGTTCACTTTTAGGAATCTACGCCTGGCTATGGAGTTATATGTAAGTACATGGGGCTAAATGCAAAAAGTGATGGTGATAAAGAGAAACATAATGCAGAGGTTGGTAGTATCTCAGGATTTTGGAAAAACAATGACTTAAAAATAATCATATCAGAAAAACAAACAAAAATATGTCAACAATGTATGTCCTCTCAGGGCTCCTGTAGTAATGAGTTACATTTACTTGAGTAACTTTTTAAATAAGATGTAAGTAATTTTAAAGCACCAATCATTCTAGTTTTAAATAAGTAACATTATATTGAAGTAACAGTATTTTTACTTGAGTAATATCTTTGAGCTGTAGTAAGAGTATTTTTTACCCACCTCTGTATGTCGTCGAGGTATATGTTTGTGTTGTGAAATGTATTTTTGTTCCTCTGATTTTAACAAACTCACATTACGTTCAAACAGTTACTAAGTCGTTTTTACCAACGTTACTGCCGGATTAGCACGTCAAATGTAAGATTCAATACTTTATTGCATTTATTCATCATGCTCACATTCTACTGTTCAGTAAAGAGGCGCTGGGATATGTACTGGTCAGGAATCTAGAAGTCCTCATTTTCTCAGGTTGTAAAATTCATCCTTCATCATGTTGAAGGCTAGAGAGAGTTGTGTGAATACATTTACGTCCAGCAGGCTTGCATTTTAATGAAAACCTTTAAGAATTACACAAATAATGTCTCAATCTATGTCCTAATCTCATTTGAATAATGTCTGTTACAATCAAATGTGATGCTTTTCAATGTTATTCAAGGCCTTCATTTTTGTTAAATCAATTGAATGACCTTTAATGATTTCCGATGCCTCATGGGAACCCTGTTATACACCCAGTACTGTTTTACTTCTTACTTTTATTTTGAAGTAACAATACTCTTTCTTGAGAAACCTACTGGCTGCTCCACCATCTCTGTCATAATGTATTGTATATTTACATAAAAAACAAAGAAATCCCACCCTAGATTGAAAATGTGCAGGACTCAATTAACGATTATTTATTTCATTCATTCATTGACTGAAAAGGAATAGAGAGAAGAATATATCTTATATTTATGCCCCTTGACATGTTTCGACTTCTACTGTGTCTTTCCAGCTGATTTATACAGGTCTTGGCATGATCCCCAACTGCCTGTCTGACTTCAAGACAGCCTCCCAGGTGCAGCATAAATTGAGACGAAGTGGCATATTTTTTGTTTTATTGGGGCGGTGTCTTGAAGTCGGACTATAGAGGGCGCTGTTCTCCTACTGCTTCAGACAGTAGGGGAATCATGCCAAAACCTGTATAAATAAGCTGGAAAGACAGTAGAAGTCGAAACATGTCATTCAGATTTCGAGATTCTAACAAAGTTCCCCCAGTCTTCCACTAAATGATATTCCTAGATTAACCCCACATCAGGCCCAAAGCAGCAGTAATATGAATGTGAAGTGAGTGAGTATTTGTTTGGTTCATTGGTGAAGACACTGTATTTAGGATGTTTTGACTTGTGCAAGTGCTAATCTCACATTGGATCAGTCTGAAATGAATCATGACACTGATTCTCACTGATTATAACTAGGAAATATTGCAACGTTTGTCTTGGGCAGTAACAGTAAGAGTGGGAGTGCATAAAACTTGATGAGCTGTGATTTTAAGCGGCCCTGCACATCTTGCTTAGTCTTGGTTCAGTCTTTGTTAGAAGACCTGGTGTAGAAGTGAGACTGTATATTGTGGTTCAGTCCTTGTTAGAAGACCTGGTGTAGAAGTGAGACTGTATATTGTGATTCAGTCCTTGTTAGAAGACCTGGTGTAGAAGTGAGACTGTATATTGTGATTCAGTCTTTGTTAGAAGACCTGGTGTAGAAGTGAGACTGTATATTGTGATTCAGTCCTTGTTAGAAGACCTGGTGTAGAAGTGAGACTGTATATTGTGGTTCAGTCCTTGTTAGAAGACCTGGTGTAGAAGTGAGACTGTATATTGTGGTTCAGTCCTGGTTCAGTCTAGTTTAGGTCTAATAAAATGGGTTGCAGGGCTGACACAGAGACCTATACTGACAGAGTAAGGTGGTAGAGCAGAGTGTGATTGATTGGAGTGATTAGTGTATGTAATTATATTAAAGGCATCCCACATACCTTTTGTCCACTAGTTGGCGATAATGACCGAAACAGGTCTCGGAGGCAGCAGTCTGAGCAGGGAACTCCCGCCTTTGACCACCGCCTGATCCACACTGCACCATGGTACCTCCCGCGGGTGGTGGGTCCACGGGAGGGCCTGACCGACCCTCCGGTTGAAGGGCGAGCATTTACCCACTGCACCACCGCTGCAGCTTTGTTCAAAATCATTGGTTCTCAAACAGTGGCACGTGCACCCTCTCTGATGGTACCCAGAGCTGGTTGTGTCCTGTTAGTCCTAGTTTAGTGCTGTGCTTTAGGTCAAGTTTAGTCCTGGTGGAGATCTAGTTTAGAAATGGTTGGATTAGTTTATATTTAATTTGGACATGTTTTAGACCTGAATCCTATAGATTACACTTGATTAAGACCTAGTTTAGGCTTAGTTTAGTCTTAGTTTAGTCTTGGTTTAGATGTGGATGTGAAACCTGCTGCATCCACACACACATATTGAGCTCTCTCAGCACAAGGACCTCATCCATCAGTCCTGGATACATCTACAGCCTGTCTGTCCTGGGAGTGGATCCCTCTATCATTTGGTTCTCCCTAAGATTTCTCTTTTTCCCATAAATGGGTTTTTTGGAGTTTTTCCTTGCTGCGATGGAGGGTCTAAGGACAGGACTGTTGTTTGTGTGTTTATTGATTGTCTATTATATTTGTTATTGTTTACATACATCTCTTTCTGTGAAGCCCTCTGAGGCAACTTTGTTGTGTTACAAATGAAATTGAATTGAAAACGTAAATCACAGTGTTTAGTTTGAATTTGCTGTTTGTTCACTATGTCCAGTATTTGTCTGTTTAATGCATTGTTAGTTGAGGCAATGTGATTGTGGTTTTTAGTAGAGTTTTTGAGAGCACGTCCCGTAGTTGCAGACTACTGATAAGCAGATGTCTTTCTTAGCGTCAATTGGTGTGGAAAGAGTCCCTTCAGTTGCAATAATTCAGTTATGAATACTTCCTTTAACTTACATGCATTTGTTCGTACGGGTTCATAGGTGCGGTATGTTTTCGGAAGAGACCCCCCGATGGGATACAACACCACCAGCTGGAAGCCCATAGATGGAATATCTTTATCACAAAACAGCAGTGACATTATGGAGTCCTCATGTACCATAAAAGAGTACCTCAACCACTATTTGCCAACCATCGTCAGGGACAGCACCCACAGCCATCAAGATAATATTATCAACAACATCATGGAGTTTAATCAAGTCTTCAAACAGGCCCTGAACGCATTATTGGAGAGTACACAGGGGACACAGTGCCATAGGAGACACTTGACTATCCCAACGCACAAGTACAAGAAGAAAGTCCTGGGGCTAAAAATACTGTACTCCACAAGAGAGTGGCTCAAGCATCTGACCAACACTACAGAGTTCAACTAGTTTTTATCACATATGTATTCAGACTCTATATTTATGTTTGTATTTATTTATTTATTTATATATTTGATCTTTTCATTATTTATATGTGTATTTATTAATATTATATGTCTTTCAAAGTTAAAAAGATTTTTGTATTAATGTAATCAAATTGTACTTCATTATGTAATAAAACGGAAATGGGAATAAACCGATCCAACGCAATATGTAATCAAATATAACACATTTTGTAAAACGTTTTGAGAAAGTTATTACATAATGTAGTTGAACTTTTTTAAGTAGGCTAATAATGCAGTGTATTATTTTATTACATTATATGCATTACAACTGCATTACTGTAAACAGATTTCCAAAACAGTGCTGGTGTATTACATTTTTGGAGACAATTGTTTTATTACTGTTGTTTCTATGATTTTAATAACCTCTCATTGTATTAACATGATTGGCATGATTTTTTAATTGAGGTCATTAACAGAACCAAAGAAAGAGAGTGGTGTCCAGTCCCACAGAAGATTCTATGTAGTGTTGTTTGTTTTACGAGTATATAGGGGAAATAAGCTGCCTTGGCGGAGGTCTATGGGCTCCGAGTGCTTTTTACATATATATTGTTTTGTGTAGAGGATATTATATTGCCCACAAAATGGTAGCCTTTGCGATTTGCTGATTGCGACCATTAAAATGATTTTGATTCATTGTGCAGCTGGGGCACCAGCACTATTTTATTTGGCATGCCTCTGGGCTAGATCCTGGATCCAGATGGTGAGTCGGATCACTCCCAAATTTGATAAATTGTTCCTTGTGTCAATCCTGACCTCTAAAAATGTTCTCCGAATTCATTCAGTAGTTATCGCATAAAGTTGCTAACAGACAAACACACACAGACACACACAAACACACACAAACACACAAATACATGCAAACACACACAGACAAACACTACCAAAAACACTATTCATGAACATGGAGTTAAATGTAAATGAATCAATTACTGTTTGTTCTGGCAAGAGTCAAAATGTGGGACATAGCCTCAATATGTGAAATGCTGGATTTAAAGTGGGACATTTGAACACAAGAATGTGTGGAGGGTGTGATACATTAATCTATCTGCAGCAGTGGTGATTGTTTACTTTCTCTACAGCTTAGCTCTAGCCTCATTAGCATCCATTTTCAGGTGAGTTTTGAGAAAGTCCTGTATTTTCTTCCACAGGTGAACTTCAGCCTCTGCATGTGCCTCGGGTTGACCTCCCCACAACATGGCCACGTTAAGAACTTGATGATAACTAGAGACAATGAATGGACAATAGGGCGGCTCCAGTAAGTGTCCAGCCAGAGGGTAAGACACAGTCTCAGCGTTATCCTTCCCATGATGCTTCAGTCTCTCCACCATCTGCTCCATGAAAGCCTTGCTGTCCCAGTTCAGGTCGTCTTCTGAAGCTACAAACAGGAACTGAGCTGTGGCCTTTTCAATTGGAACCACGCTGTCTTTGATCTCTTCGGCTCGAGGGTCCGGTACAACACGCTGAAATATGTAAGCGTCAGAGGTAACAGGGATGATTTTGCTCATATCTGCTTTTAGAGGAGGAAGAATCTGGTGATTGTTGTAGTAGAGAGGAAAATTCACATTAGCAGAGCAGCCGTTGATCCAGACGACCGCCCCAATGCCTTTTACAAAAGCAGCCAGTGACAGGGCCAAGTCTCCTGCTTTAGAAAGAGCTATGACACCAACCTCTTTACTGCCAACCTGAGGAAAGAAAACGATCACTGTAAACCTGAAAAGTCATAGTGCTAGAAAAGGTCCATAATCTAAGCCACCGAGGGCAGGCAGCACATAAGACATGTACCATCAACACAAGAGAGTTATTACAACTGTATAATAAAGTCATGGACTGCACTAACCTCAGGTTGTCGTAGCAGATACAGGACTGCCTCTTCAAATTGATCCAGGTTCAGTCGTTTGATATTGGCTGGTCTGTCAGTGTAAACTGGGACAGTCAGAACTACAAAGCCCCTGTTAGCCAAAAGACTGGCTCTTTTCTCAGACATGACGTTGCTGATGTCCAACACAGCAGGATACAGACCTGCTCCTGTGAAACAATATTAGATAAATGTATAAAAAAATGTGAAAATAGAGTGAACTTGTGGCACTTGTGGGTGTCTACAGAAGTTAGCAACTTAGTTTAATTTTAGCAGCTAGTTTGACTAATGTATGTGCACACTTACCTGTAGGAGTGAAGAGGACTCCAGTGAAGCTCCCCTCTTTGACTGTCTGTCTCTGGACTCCATGTCCCATCAGCCCCCTCTCATTCGTCTCTTCTGCCAGCAGCCTGTCCTGCTCGTCATGAACAGTAAATTTAACTATTGTCGGCCTCAGTGCTTGTGTTTTTATAAACCTTGCATGAAGTTTTGTTGGCTTCATGGAGCACAGCAGACCCATGGGGTGGACCCCTGAGTATGTCCCACTAAGTGGGGCATCTTGGGACAGGTCAATCTATCAGACACAAGTTTAACAGCTGAGCTTAGAGGCTGCTATGACATTATCACACATAACAATATCAAAGTGTAGTTACCTGCCCCCCCTGGTCTGCCCTGAACACTGCCCACGACTTGAACTCCCCTCCATTTTCGTCCGTAGTTCTGGCTCTCAGTTGGACCACCTGAAGTGAGTTGAGTCCAGACACTTGGACCTGAATGGCCTCATCGAATAAACATTGAGCACTCGGCAGCAGCCTCATACAAACCTGAGAGCTCATATCACCTCACACTGCAGCAGACAGTGGTATGACAAGGACAAATGTTATTCTGATGGGTTATATTAGTTAATGAGTAACACACTGTTGGACTCTGTAAGGACTCAGAAAGCATCATTTTCCTGTACTCTAAATTAAACAGACCTCTGCACCCTCAATGATTGCCACGTTGTCACAACCCCTTTGGGAACAAGACGCAAAGATATTTAAACTCCTTCAGGAACACTACTTTCACATGGTGAAGGCAGTCCAGAACCATGACCTCTCCTTTCACATGGTGAAGGCAGTCCAGAACCATGACCTCTCCTTTCACATGGTGAAGGCAGTCCAGAACCATGACCTCTCCTTTCACATGGTGAAGGCAGTCCATAACCATGACCTCTCCTTTC
>JAVQKC010048116.1:0-15954 GCA_036025475.1 Philypnodon macrostomus | reverse complement strand
GGGGCTCTATCATGTGTTTTCTCTTTCCTTGCCGTGATGGAGGACAGGGGATGTCCTGGGACAGTCCTGTTGTTTGTGTGTTTATTGATTGTCTATTAACTTTGTTACTGTTTGCAATGGCCCTGTTTATTGTTTACATACATCTCTTTTTGTGAAGCCCTCTGAGGCAACTGTGTTGTGATATTGGGCTATACAAATAAAATTGAATTGAATTGACATCATAAAGAATGCAGTGATGAGTGAGGGACTTAGAATTTGTAATCAATCCGACTGAATGATCCACAGTATCAAAGACTGCTGTGAGATTAAGCATCATTATCACACCAATGAATAATCTCATAGAATCAACAAATAGGAAGCAATTATATAACTTTGCCTAACCGTTTAAGTGTATTCTGGAAGTTTCCAAAAATGAGAAAGCAGGCAGTTTATATTGTTTGTTGATTTTCACAGCCTTTTATTTGATTCCTTTCACAGCTTTTACATCTTTTCTCCATTTTGACGCTGGTTTGGTGTTTTCCATTCTTTACAGACATGCAAGGATGCCATTTTTCTAAGGCAATTAAAAAAGAAATGTGTTTCTGTCAAATCTGTTACCACATTGAGGAATAATTATCAGACACATCCCCAGTCCATGATAATTGGGGAAGTTTCAGTTGCCAAAATGTACTTGTATGTGTGTCTCTTTGGCATTTTAATGTTGTTTGGATATGCCAAAGCAAAGTGACACCAGACCTCTCTTGGTTTTCAAAGCAGTAGACTTCCTGCAATTCGGTTCTTTTGTTTGTGAGCAAGTACGTTGATGAAGTTTAGACCAATGATAAAGTTGTGGGGAGGATGTGCAGCAAAAAGTCCCTCAATTACCTCGAGGGCTGTGCTCTTGTTTAGGCATTTCATATATCTGGCAGCCCTGTCTGTCCAGATCTCATTTCTGAAGTAGATGAAGTCGAATTACCTTACATCAAGTCTGCATTTATGTCTGTTTGCAGAAAACGCCCACATAAACCTACAACGGTAGTTCCACAAAAAGAACTGCTAATTGGGCTCAGACATCCAGTGCCGCCTCTCTGTCAGTCTGACTGGCAGCTACATTTTACAACATTTAAATATCCTTCTCTTCATCAAGCACAACAAACTCCGAATCACAAACCTTAATTTTTTGTATGCTCATGATGGCTGCAGACACTATGGGCCCTAGGTGAGGTACACCCTAGACAATGACCAGTTAGTCACAGGGCTGACATAGAGACCCACACCTTTTACATTAAAAGTGTAGCCTGTAAGTTCCCTAGAATGAGGAAAACGTGAATAATAAATAATGCTTCCAATTCACTATCGGATTCTATCTGATGTAGTCGATTGGCTGTAGTCCGGAGATAAAGCATTTTTTAGTTTAATACATTTAAAAACCGTAGCAACAATTTTGCATACACATTTTTAAAATGTGTCTTTGGGCGAAGGGAGGGAAACAAAGCCAAAGAGAACCTATACTGTAACACGGGGAGGACATGCAGACTCCACAACATAGCCGTGGAGAGACGGCTTGCCTGAGGATCGCTCTATCTCCTTGCAGAGAGGTGAGATGGCTAATGGTGCCCTCCACCAAAGAAAGTAGTAAAACTGTGCATAAGTGTAGAAATATTCATAATGTTGAATATTATAAGGCTGTTGTTTCATTTAATGTATATAATGGGCTCCCAATTCAGAAAGACCCAGTCATCTAAAGTAATTTTCTTCTGTTTGGTTCCTCCTGGGTCTAAAGCCCTGCATTCAATGATGTATGCTCCATGCAACGGCAATGGACAGCTCATCTCTCTCAGCTCCAGGCACCACTGAATAAGCACAACCACCCTGGGCCAATCTTTGAAATGCACTGCAAGGCTCCTGACGTTGCTGTCCCCATAGAAATCATAGAAATAATATTCACTGTAATTGTCTTAGTGTGCATATAATGAAGATATGTATCAAAGGATTTGAAATCTTGAATATGGCTGCGTTCCAAGTCTAAAAGCTGCCATCATGATCACACCAGTCCTATGAAGAGGAATATTTCCACACACACTAATCCCCTGAATGAGTTTGGGCATATCTTTTACACTGTGCTTGGGCTAAACATGCAGAGATTCCTCCAATAGTTGTACCAAACTTCCAGTCATTTTTGTTTGTCCCCCTATCATCCTAATTAAACTGTTTGGTATATCTCAACAGCACTACACTGTATCTACAATCTGTATCTAATAAGTGAAGAAGTAAGAAAAAATCTAATTCCATTGTCAATAGGATATAATATAGCATACACATAAATAATGATACATTTCTTTTTCCTTCTACAGTTCTTCTATTTCCAGCTTTGTATCTTTCTCCCTGTTGTACAATTTGCATTCACTATGACATTCCCCAGACGGTTTGATGAATATCGGACTATGTCCTTTAGGAGACATATTCCATTATCATGCTGCTACAGCTCTCATCCGAAGACCAATCTCTCTTTTAATCAATGACCATGCAGCAGCGGCACACCAGCACAGCCGCCACTACATACATACATACATACAAACATACATACAAACATATATATACATACATACATACATTCAAACAAACAGTACCAAAAGCTTTGGCAAATGGTCAAGCCAACACATGACAATCACAGAAGTCATCAAACCATGTTACGACATGAGTGGTGATCAGAGACGCCTGGTATGGGAGCTGCGTATTACCTGTGGAGATCCTTTGCTGTAGGTTGATTAAGAGCCTTGGTCTATACAGGCATGTTACTTCCAACACGAGCATCTATGGAACAGCTCAGAAACTATCCCCTGTCAGTCTGCAGTACGGGACCAAGATCACAGAGTGTCTTCCCAGCGGCCACCCCGTCTAGTACGTCTCCGCGCGTCTCCCGCTCTCTTGGGTCATTTCAGCCAGCAGCCCCTCGGCAACCGCAGCACCAAGGAGTAACACGGCAAGCGTTCAGGGGGGGATGGGAGGTGCTTAAAGGACCGGAGCGAAACACCTCCTCCTCCTTCTACTACATGTCTGACTGCAGCCAGCGGTCGTGCTTTAGCCGCTAAGGGTCCGCGTCCAATCCTGGTTCTTCTGCCTATGTGCGCTGTGCAGTCTGTCCCCTTAGTAGTGATGCTGATGCTGCTGCTGGTGGTGGTGTTAGTGGTGGTGAGATGCTGAGGCAGTGTGAGAGAGGAGCGGAGGAGGGAAAAGTGCAAGAAAAATAAATTGGAAAATGTAGCTTTCTCTCCTGCTCCACCTATTGGTGTCAGTCAATCACAGGTACATGACAATATAGAGCTTCACAGTATGAGGCTGTATGGGCTAGAAGAGTGTGTCACTGTAGGCAACAATGGGACATGTGCAGACAGCGTGAATGTCACTTTGCATCACCCCTGGTATATGTAAGCTACTGTGTGCAAACTGTTTATTGTGAGTCATTTAAAAAAAAATCTAAACTGTCAAACCGTAGACAAAAGAAAATTGTGTTTCCAGGGAAATCAATTTGAAGTCATTACTATACTAAGGGAAAAAACTTTCTCTTCAGTAATTATTGATGTTATTCAGTGATGCTTACTGTAAAAAAATGGTGCCAATGCGGAAAAAGTCAAATCACTTTCAGGCATATAAAACTAGACTTTCTCTTCCCTCCGAAGTTTCATACATCATGGTTTGAGTTTTGTCTGTTGTGACTGACCACATATTCACATCCAATCCACAGTATTTGTGGTAATAATGTAAACAATATATTGGTATCATTGCATAAGCCTATAAAGATGGATAATCTAGCCTAACCTACCAAGCAATACTACTTTAAGCCTGAATTGCAGTATGCTCTTTGCAAAAATATTCCATAGAAGCCTGTCTAAAAATAAAAATGACAAATGACATCAACACACATCACACAGACATTCATTATGACCAGCTTATTGTGAGTGAAGAAGCCAGTCATCTCAATAATCAACAAAGGACCTCCTCAGGTACTCAGTAAATCAGCAGGCCTTGGACCCTACAGTTTTAAAAGCTTCTCCTGAATGCCTGAGGGAATGATAAATCTCACTCCAGCAGTGCGGATGAGAGGAGCGGGGACATTAATAAATATAGAAAGGAAGGCGCTGGGAGAAAAGAAAATTCAAAAGTCATAATGTGAAATGTTGAGGATCACTTTCACAGCTTTCCATTTGTTCTGCAAGCTTGATGCTGTCTACTCTGCTTTGGCTGCAGGAGGAATTAAAGAGGAAGACAGACAGAGGAGAATGAAATGGAGAAGATTCAGAGATACCAAGAAGAAAGAAGGAAGAAGGAAATAAGGAAAAGAGGTAATGCAGGCAGAAGACATCTACCCGTCTGATAAAAGCATGTTCAAACAGCACATACCAAAGCACTGGAAACTAAGGCTGCACAATATATATCGCAAAATGGACTTAAATCTGACTCTGCTTTAAGCATGTGTCCATTGGAGCTGGGCATAGAAATGTGTTGAAAGTCTACTATAATAAATTTCTTTATATTTCTGTAGTAGTTTTGAAAATACAGGAACTCGGGCCGCGATTCAGCTTACTCCCTAGAGCACATTGTCAGAGCTTACAATCCCCCCCCCCCCTGTGCAGTGAGTTCGAGTCCGGCTCATGTCACTCCCCGCTCTTCTCCCTGATTTTCTGTCAAATAAAGCCCTAAAACAACATTCTTCTTTCAGTCTATAGGGGGCGTTATGGAGGTAACTACCATCATATTAGTCAGATGTGTTTAGGGCCGGGGGGTAATTATATATTTCAGTATTCAGTATGTATTAAGTATGTGCAAGTTAGAGGCTGTCAAATGTACCTGACCTCCCAAATTCAATTTAAAATGGCCGACTTCCTGTTTGTTGTTCGTTTATGTTCAGCAGGATTATTGGCTCAATAAAAGTGCATCAAAACATGAATTAGTGAATTATTTAATTGTCATTAATCGAAGATGTACCAAACTCAATCCAGTTCTGCATCTTCATGATACGTACCTGTGTGCAACAGTTGAAAAAGATCCGGCAATTCGTTTTTGAGTCGCGTGATTCCACATTACACGCTGTTTTCGCCGATATAATAATAATATAACAGAGTATCCATTTTTTTTTTACAATCTTCGGACTACATGAGTAGAACGACTTTCAAAATTAACTGTGAGCAAGAACATCCACCACATCACCTCCACAAACCTGAGCTCAGCAGCACCGAGTCTGTAGGCTGCTCACAACTTTCTGTCTCATGGTAATCCCAGACAATCACTGATGAAATGTGAAATGTGGAAGTGTGCTCACATGCTTGGATTTGTTTCTTTTTTTTTCTGCTCGCTCTCACTTTGCATGTTGTAAACCATACACTGGAGAGCAATAAAATCAGAAATGTGCAAATCGTCATATGCTCAAGTGGCTGTGCCCATGCCAACTTATGCGTTAATATTACTGTTTGTATCTGTATTCATATGTGCTGTGAGGCGATACGTGGGCTGATGTCTTGGCCTTTCGACCCCTCCGAAAGCACTGGGTTAGCCCGCTCCCTCTCTTCTCAGGCGGTGGGTGTTTGAGTTTAATCGCTCGCTGCATCTCGGGGAGCAGCTCCGATCCCTCCGTCTCCAAACTGATTTACATTTCATTTTACACTCATATATGGAAATGCCAGGAGGAGGCAGTGGTAATGCACCCCTCTGACATTATAAAAATGAAATAATGACATTAGCAGGAAGATGGTTTTAGTTGATTGCTGCAGTGCCTAGGTTACATGTATTCATTATTCATCTACAGAGCAACATTTGAAATAAAGAGTAAATAATATAAATGTAAATAACAGAATACTTTGCCAGTACATAGCCAGTCGCAAAGGCTGACGCAGAAGCATACACACAGGAATTCACACATGAAGTCAGAATTAAGAGAGAACCAACGGTAACACAGGGAGGCTAAACAAACAAGCCCCTGAAGATTGTAGTTGGCCCGTATACAATATTTTTTCTATCTATCGCCAAGGGTTTACTTAAGTATACAGTATGGTTATAGCGAGTCAAGTTCAAGTTCAATATTATCATATGCACAGTAGTAAACGTGTTTCCCTGCACAATGAAATTCTTATGTTGCCGCCCAGACTGGATGCCAACAATAAATCAAGGCTCTGTGTCAAATGCCTGACCAAAATGTCTAGGTCAATTAAATGAAGACGATTATTATTTCCCAAAGGCTGACAACTACAGACTTGAAATGCACTCACTGTTTGCTAAATGAAAGTGGGAGAATTATTCATTTGTTATTTATTACGATTCTTCTGCAGAACCTTTTCAAGAGCAGCCACAGCAGATTCGAAGTAAACTAACAGTATATAGAGGTAGTTCGTCGAAATTCTGTTAAATCAGTGCTCAACTTCAGTTCAGTGATGGGCGAGTAGTTTCTTTTTCAGTAGTTAATTATATATCGAAAGTAAGACAAAGTAAGAGTCAAAAACTACACAATTCAGACAGAAACTGATGAGAAAGATTCATTGGGATAAAGTGACTTGGAGTGTTTCCATAAATGTGCCAGACAATGGACTTTGTATCTGAGCTTTTAGTATTTTTTTTTTTTTATAGTTTAGTCATCACTCTACTTTGCCCAGCTTCTGTGAGCAAGAACCCACTATGTACTTTCTCCATTTAGTGTCTGTCTGGGGATGAAATGCTGATAATTTAGACAATTTAAAACAAAACAAGAGTTTAAGGACAGGAAGACATGGTGCTAGGAGAGGAGATATAAAAGTGGATTCCTGAAAATGACAAATGCATTATCAGTCACTGCAAAAATGGAGAATGATGACTACATTCTTGGAACAAACTAAATAAAGTAATGAGTGTTTTATGAATTAAACATAAAAATTAAATGTAAAAAAGCTCTTTATGATTTAAGCATTATAAAATTCTACCATTTACTAACAATAGACCCTTTCAGAGTGTGGAAACAGAAAGTTCTAAATTCCAGAATGGAGGCAACTGGAGGCAAGACCAAATTCTAATTTAATAATTTTGAAAATTAGAATTAGCCACAAAATATTGCAAATTAAGATGTTTTGACAAATATCAACCACTCTGCTACATGTAGGTGATGTCAGAGCCTGGTTAGGAGACATTAGTGAATGTACCTCACATTGTATATGTGTTTATATAATGTACACATTAGTAACAGTTCGACTTTTGGCTGGAGGCAAAATTGTTGATTTCTTAGGTCCTCACAGAAATGTTGAAGACCACAAGAGTTTTCATTGTCAGAATTATTCTGTCCCTCACCACAAACAGTTTTTTGTAAATTTAACTCACTTTTGTCTCCAGTCACCTCCATTCTATACTATTTTTGCATTTGGCAGTTGGATGTTGTTACCCTTTCCCTAAGTGTATATATGTAAGTGATAGAAGCCTGTGTACACAGCAGTGGTCATTACATCAACACATATTACTGGGAAGATAGCTGAATTCTTTTTGAGCTGCACTTGTTCATGCAGAGCGCCTCCTGAATGTGCAACAAAACTGCTGTCAAAGCTCCTGAACCTTAACCGTGCTCTCAGACGCCATAGACTGCAGCCAGAAGAGCAAGTGCTAATGTGGAAAATAAACAAACAAGAAAACTGTCAACAAAAAGAATATACAATTCTACAAGTATGCCATACTACACTTAAAAGCTTTTAATGGTTTAGCAATGATTTTTTTAAGCATTTGCCCTCCTGAGTAAGCAAATAAAAAATATAACCGCAGCATATAGAAGGGCAAGCTCATAAGTTTTTATTATTGTGCTCAAATCCACACAATTTTGAACTAGTCTACCATTTAGTGTTCTTGCCTCCCATTAAGGAGGTTGTGGGTTTGATCCTTAGGAAGGACAACTATGGTTTCTCTGGGTAAAATCTGCATGCCCTCCCCATGTTACTGTGAGTTCTCTTCAGGTACATGACGTGCGTGTGTTAAGGGATTTTGCCAATATAAATTCCCACTGGCGAAAAAATGTAAGAGTGAATGGGTGTCTGTAATTTCAGTAGCCCATTTAATAACTGTAGACATAGGCCACTTTATTATTTCAGTTAGTTCATGTAATAAATAATATGGGATGTGTTGAAGTCCCGTTTAACTGCTGATTAAACTAAGTGTCTCCATGCATCTTCAATGCAAAACACAGGAGCGGTCAAACAGGACCAAACAAAGGGTTAAATCCGCGCAGTGCTGTTGCTCGCCCAGGTGTCAGTGAGGAAAGATAGTGCTTAGAAAAAGAATAGAGGGGTAAAGAGAGAGAGAGAAAAGTTCAGAAGTAAACAGATGCACATGGAGCAGAGTGGAAAAGCTGATGAACTGTGATTTAAAGACGTGTTGAACCGTGGGTGGTGGACCGCACGGTTCGGTTTTCAAACGAGAATTGTTGCGTCCCTACTTTTTTTTAATGATCCAGCAACAATTTTTATAATTGCCTTCCTAAGTGAGAAAATCAAAAAGTAACTGCGACATACAGAGGGTAAGCTCATAAGTTCATGGCTGGGACTTTTTGAAAACTGCACACTCACAACTCTAGCTCCGAGTAGAGGCAGGCATTGTTATTGATTTATCGACTGTCCATTTAGAAGAAGAGTATCTGCCTACAGCTGAGCCACAGAGCAGGCTCCCCTGTTATCAACTGGAAACTTGTGAGTTATTATCCTGCAAAAGTCAGTGGCAACAGCCTCTACAGGTCGTTATCCCACTAACAAACACGTCAGCTGTTTTACTCCCCACACGCCAAGTCCTAGCTACAGAATGATGGTCGATGGGGTATTATACTGATCTGATTTGAGTCACTCTCAATGGAATAGGTGTCAGATGTGTACATGGGTCCGAACTGTGTGTGAATTTGATTTTTCCAATGACACTGCATTCTGAGCACCACTGATAAAATAAAATGTATTTCTAGTCTGTTGGAAATTGGATCTAGAATACAACCATATAGGTAACAAACAGGAAGACAGAACTAAAATAATAATAATGGATAGATTTATATTGCGCTTTCCAATGCCCAAGGCTTTTTCAATCATTCAATCATTTTCATCATTCATTCACACCACAAACACAGAATGGTGGTGGTAAGCTACTCGTGTAGCCACAGCTGCCTTGGTGAATCCTGACAGAAGCGTGGCTGCCAGTTTGAGCCTACTGCGCCCCACTGAGCCCCAATCACACAACAACATTCATAAATAGGCAATGTGTCTTGCCCAGGGACACAACAACGGTTTGCTCAGGCGGGGACTCGAACCAGCGAGCACCTACCCCACTGCGCCACTGCCGCCTCAATATACTGTATATTTGAAGCTGATGGCGAAAGGAAATCTCACTGTGACTGACCTCCAGGCCGCATTTTAGACATGATTTAGAGCAGAGAGTTAATGTAAGCTTAGAAATGCTGTTACTAAACAAGAACCTCATTAGGACAGTACCTTTGGAAAAATAAAACAAACCTCTCTCTGCTTCTCTCTGAATTCTTTGCTATATCTAACCTTTAGAACAGTTGATGGAGAAAAACAGAAAGTAGGCATTTTTCTGTTGTTTGTATTTGAACTGTTTCATAACTTTTTTTATAGCTTATTGTAGGAAGTCATCAAAAATACAATATTACCTGGGCCAAAGTACACAAACGCAATCTCAACAAGCAAGAGACAATAAATCAGTGGCTGCCAAAAATATGGATGAGTTAAAATTTTCTAAATATAAATCGGATAGTTATGCAGTATTTGGAAGGGGCATTTTCTTTTTAGCTTTTGTGATGTTTACTGTCAAATTATGATCCATCCATCCATCCATTTTCTTCCGCTTCTGCTGCTTCCGCAGCAGTCTAAGCAGGGAACTCCTGCCTTCGACCACTGCCCGATCCACATTGCACAAGCCCTTTTTAAGGGTACCTCCCGCGGGTGGTGGGTCCACGGGAGGGCCTGACAGCGTGTGCTCGGGTGGGGACTCAAACCACCGACCCTCCGGTTGAAGGGCGAGCATCCACCCACTGCGCCACCGCTGCGCAAATTAGGATATATGACAAAAAAACACTTTTTTAGCTCCCTTTGTAAATACATCAGCTTACATGAATGTACAGCGTTGGGAAAATCTATAATTTTTTCGGTCTCTTTTATGCCATGTGACAGTCTCCACTGCTCCATCCATTATTAACAGTTGAATAACATCAGAATATGCCACAACATTAACTGCTTTCTCCATCTTAACACTGTAATTAGCACAGCACACAGAAAAGCTTTATAAACGCCGCTTCCTGCGCTCAGCCAAGTAAATGTAACATAGGCCTAACATTTTCAGTCTTTAATTCATACCGTTTTCTCACATTGTCCTCCTCGTGTAACTGTGCTTTTGTTTGAATTACTGTGAAAGTGAATAGTTTGTCTGTTTATGTATCTACAGTATGTCAGCAATGCGATTAAAAGTCCATTGTCCATAGCATATTTCGCCTAAGGCCCATAGTTGCTTGGATCCAGTTAACTGCCACCCATAACAGCAATGAACGAAAGAAGATAAATGAATGGAAAGTCCCATATTTTAAACTTGTGCACTAGAGCAGGTTATTTGTTTGTATGTTTTGTATGTAAGATTATCCACTGAACAAAAAGAACAAAGAAAATGTATATATATAAAAAATATCATTATACATTTTTTACTATAGTCCAAATGTGTAAGTCTACAGCACTGGTCATTATAATGCCACATGGCGCAACATGAGCTGCCGTCTCATATTTATTGCCTCATAATGCAGCTCTGTGCTCCCAGCCCAGTGAAGGTAACTCTAGGAAGCCCCTAATCCTTGCGGCCCTAATGGGATTATCTATGGAGGGAAGGAGCCCGTGTCACACACACAAATACATTCATGCAAACCACAATTTCGCCTCCTCCTCCTCCGCTCGCGCCATTTCTCTAGCGGTCTAATTGTATTACGACCAAAATTGTCCATTTCTTAAAAATCTCATCTGGTCCACTCAGTGCTATTACCCTGATGATGATAGAATGAGAAATAATGAGGATTGAATTATAACTACTTTAGGACAATGGGCGTCCAGTTGAGCGCAGAGCCCACTTTCGGAGCTCGATGTCATTACAGTTTGCATTGGGTTTCAAAAGAGGGTTTTGTTTTGGCCAATTTCTTAATGAAAGCAAACCTAATTTACAGGGTTCTATGAATGAGTGAGGAATAATGCAAGTGTTTTGAAGATATTAAAATATAAGACAATTATCATCTATTTCAATACCATTCTTTTTCCAGAAAGCTTTAAGCAACCCAAAGCATTGCAAAGGCATAGTCTCTAGTTTGGTCTACAATGTTGAAATAGAAATAAATTATCATATTGTGTAGCCAGAGCAGCACACACTGACAGAGGTGTGACTGCCAGTCTCCTACCAACATCAAACACACAACCACATTCATTCATAGTTAATATGAGTTTAGTGTCTTGCCCAGGGACACAACAACAGTTGTCGGGCGGGCAACCCTCTGGTTGTAGGGCGAACGCTTACCCACTACCAAAAACATCTATTTTTACTCTACTCACATCTATATAATACTTTTAATACTCTTTCCAGTCACTGATGTTCTCTGTGATCACAAGTGACAGTGCTAATAACCACTTAATTAAGAAAATGTGTTAATGGATCCTCCCTTCTGTCTTCCCCATTGACCACTGGTCTATATTGACTTGATGGTAGAGTAGACTGATATAGAGCTGGTTATACTATTCAAGTCATTATAAGAAATAGGAATACAGGATGTAGACTTAAGAACTGTTCTGTACAATTCCATGACCTCTTTTATTTCTTTTGTTGATAGAGATTGTAGGTCATCCTAGCAACTATTATCCTTAGGCATGGTACAACTGGAACAATAGTTGCAGGGTTGAAACAGAGAAAACAGAGAAGCAGAGGACATGCAGAGAGTTCATAGCTGGCCCGAAGATTGACCCTCACTCTCTTGGCCTCTTCCACCGTGCCAGCATTTGTTGTTTCTTGAGCATACAACTCAAAATATTATATAGACTGTCAGATCCATACAGTTATATTTTACATTGAATAGTTCCACCACCAGCTCCAAAAACCTCTTGACCTCACACTATTGTCTGCTACAAAGAATGCGTAAAAAGATGACAGTTTGATATCCATTAGGAGAGATAGCTAAAAGAAATTCTAGTATTGCATGTGGCGCAATGAGCACAAGACTGGCAGACCCACACAGATGTGCAAACACCACAACAACACAGAGCAGATCACAACTCCATCTCACAACCCGTCAGGCTGATGCTCTTGATCAAAAGTCTGGCCACAGGGACCACCAAGGTGCGCTAGTGCTCTGCCAACAGCTGGGTCCTTTCCAGCGAAACCCCATGTCTTATTCATGGAGGAGTCCCATCGGCTCTCATCACTCATCAGCCCCGTCTATCCCGCGTACACAAATGTGCTGATACACACATGTAACACACACACACACACTATCACAGTAATCAAGGGCATCACGAGAAGGAAAACCTGATACGAGCAAACAAGCCAATCAGATGTGGTTGGGTCTGATGTGCGCTGTGTGAGATTGCGTTGAAGATTGTGTTGTTGTGCTTGTGTGTACCTAATCCAGGTCATGAGCTCCACGGTGTCGGGGTCGTAAAACTCTCTCAGTTCTGATAACTCCTCCATCAGCTTGGGCCAGAACTAGTGGAAAACACAGAAAAACAGGAGGAATGAGAAGCCATAAAAAGGTAGAGATTTTGATTAAAGGGGTTATATATTATTAAAGACGTATACTTTTTGTCGTCTCTCTGCTTTAGGTGCATGTCACTATAAATCCCTCGCACCCCCCACCTGCTGGACACACCCACTTCATACTACAGCCAAATATAATGTAAAATATAAGTAATCTATCACTCCACAAACTACAAACTACAAACTAATAGGTTGGACAATATCAGCTAATTGTTGCAGGTTTATGGCTTACTCCAACAAACCATTGAGCATGCTCCAGAGGCAGCCACCGTCTCAAAGTAACAAATGAGTAAATTAGCCTTGTTTATTAGCATTTAATACTGTAAACAAGAGAGGTTTAACATTAGCCCGTGTTCTCTATTTAACTAAAATGAATGTCGTAAATATCAAGGCCAAATAAAAGGAGCATTAGATTGACTGGGGCCGTGAGAGAACTCCTGTTACTATACCGGTACTAGACAATAAGTTAAGTCCCAATAAGCTCTCCATTTTTTTTTTTTTTAATAGTTTAAAAAAAATTGTATTTAACATTTATTTAACCAGGTTAACTATTAAGAACAAGTTTTTATTTACAATGACCTGGTGGGGAAGGAGAGGCTCAGGGGCCATAATGTAACAAAGTAGTATATTATCACATGCTTATTCTAAGTGTGAATGAATGCACCAATAAGATGTTTTCAAATGCATTTTCCATTTCCTTATACAATTTTCAGTCGTCTTAATTTTTCTATTTTCAAATGCGTACAAACAAGCTTGGTTTTGAAACAGTGACGAGCATAAGCTACAAGGAAATTACATACCTTATAATACAGGCAACCCATCATCACTAGTGGAACTGTGTATCTGACAAGTCTTAACTGCGAAATGAGAGAAAGAAAAACAGCCATAATGAAATGACAGGATATAATCGAATCAACTGCAGTCAGACCGAGAAAAAAAATATTGGGCGAGGAGTGAATGAGATGACACCAAGATAAGTGGCAGACATGGTGCTGGTATCAGGGCTTATCTGATGACTGCAGCTGCCATGTTAGGGACACACTGACCCCTAGTGGTGACAGCAGCCATCTTATCTACACCGCATATACTACTGCCCCATCTCAATAATGAAACTGGGCAGCTTTATGCTTCACTCACTTTCCTAACCAGTGCATTATAAACATCTACAGCCACTACGCAATCTCCTGCTCAGTGAAGGCTGCAGCTGGACTGAAAGCTGGTTGTCCTTAGGCCAAGCTATCACATCTAATATTATATTTGCAAAACTCAAATGGGGCAATTTGTGTTTGCTCTGAGACTGTCATACAATATACATAGAAAAGATGGAATGGTATGAAAGTGGCCACAAGGTTAAATGCTTTTACAGTAATTTCAGAATATAGCTTGGATTCCAAATAAATCTGTCACTAAACTAATTTTTACACTGCATTTGAGTTACTTCCCCATGGTTTGAATACAACAGCAGCAGCAAGTTATTTGAAGACACCAGTGGCTATTGTTAATACCTGTTATAAAGACTTTTTGTATTTGCAAACGTTCTAAAAAGTGTACCCGGGAACAGAAACAGACTATAATGAATATTTTTTTTTTTTATAGAGACATTAGCGAAAATAGAAAAATGTAGTTTTTATTGGACAAGTACAACAGAAAAGTACATTACCAGTGTTTGCTAATCGCTACATCAAACAAAATGGCTAACCGTTAGCATCTTTGCTAGTGCTTTCCATCCATGTTCTGACATTACCTGCCAGATTTTTTTTTCACTTAGCTAGAGCCAATTTCTCCATAGAAAATGCATTACGGTCAGTTTCAGTCAATTTCTGGGTACACTTTCTAGAAAAAGGGTCTACACTGGACCATTCATCAATTATAACACATGCCGCCGCAGCGGTAGTGCAGTGGGTAGATGCTCGCCCTTCAACCAGAGGGTCGGTGGTTCGAGTCCCCGCCCGAGCACACGCTGTCAGGCCCTCCCGTGGATCCACCACCTACGGGAGGTACCCTTAAAAAAAAGGGCTGGTGCAATGTGGTTCGGGCGGTGGTCGAAGGCGGGAGTTCCCTGCTTAGACTGCTGCCTCCGCGACCCGGTTTCGGACAAGCGGAAGAAAATGGATGGATGGATGGGCTTTTGTTATCTTGTCATTTTGAAACAGCACTATGCTTTAGAAAACAATTGTCTAGCAGGCCTACAAAGTGGATCTTTCTCTGACAAGACAACACTAGAAGTAATATTTAAAGTTAAAAATTGATGACAAACCATACCAGAAATTTACTGTTGCATCGAAGAGTGTTGAAAATCAGGGTCCAGACCTCAGTCCCGCACACGCCAAAGGAGGCCACTGCACACATGTGGCCTGTCCATATATACTTCATCCTGAATGAAGAAAAATATTTAAAGTTAAATTGTTAAATATCTAAAAAAAAAATAATAATAATAATAATTTGTCATGGTTAAATACAAAATTGCTGTAGAACATTTAAAAGCAATTTATAACCAAGCAATTCACAACTGACACAAGATAATAGCTCATTTGTTTTGACTGATTCATTGTGCACTGAAAAATAAAACATGATAAGAATGAATTTGTCATTTTTGTGGCAGTTTAGACAAGGAGACCTCAAATCATAAGCAAATTAGACATCACAGAAAAGCTCAATGGTCTTGAAAGTTTACCTACTACGCAAAGACAATAATTGTGCAATAAGAGTTATGGCCTTTGTAAGAAAAAAAAAAAGTAACATTTTCAAAAAGTGAAAAAAAAATAACTGGACACAGAAAGACTACAGAAGTGGATAAAGAGCGGTCGAGTGTAAAATTGAAGAAGCTGTTGTAGGGCTGCGAGCCAGTCACCCTAAATTGTTTTGTGGCCATAGTTCTACTGTGAGTAATGAGAGTAAATTTGTCAAAGGTCCACCACACTACACAAGTTACTAAAGAAAGAGCAGACAGTTCATAGGGGCAGGGACCTCTCCGGAAATTGAATGGGATGTAGAGTTCAGGGTCAAGAAATAGGTTTTCGGTTCAGCCTTGTTGTCACCGAGGGGTTCACATACATTTTAGTGAATTATTTTGACAGAGCTTTCACCTACAGTGAAGAAAACAAGTATTTGAACACCTTGCTATTTTGCTATTTCTCCCACTTAGAAGTCATGAAGGGGTCTGAAATTTTCATCGTAGGTGCATGTCCACTGTGAGAGAGA
>JAVQKC010048087.1:0-11197 GCA_036025475.1 Philypnodon macrostomus | reverse complement strand
GTTTATGTTCAGCAGGATTATTGGCTCAATAAAAGTGCATCAAACATTAATTAGTGAATTACTTAATTGTCATTAATTGAAGATGTACCAAACTCAATCCAGTTCTGCATCTTCATGATATGTACCTGTGTACAACAATTGAAAAAGATCCAGCAAAGACTTTTTGAGTTATTGCGTTCACAGTTTTTGCCAGTTATTAATTAATTACTTAATTAATATTCATCGAAGAAGTACCCAAATCGATACAGTTCGGCGTCTTTATGGTATGCACCTGTTTGCAAATTTTGAAACTGATCCGGCAATTCATTTTTGAGTTATCGCGTTCACAGCTAGGATCTGCGAACGAACACCGACGTGATTCCATAATATCGGCGACATGCTGTTTTCGCCGATATAATGACATGATGAACAGTACTGCATAACCAAGCAGAAGTGCTCCTGCACTGTGAACAAACGCTGGTTGGAGAAGATGTGTGTTCGGCTGTCAAGGCTTTGTTTATATCCCAGAAGAACAAAAGTGGTTGATGTTTATTTTTGGAAACCCCGAAAACCAACACAAATGGTTTGGTCCTGGTTTAAAGAAACAGGTGCCTAATTTGAGTGTTTGTTTTCGAGTCCAAGTGGGAGCTACATAAAACAGCTTATATTAGATAATTATTGTGTTTGATGTTGCCAAACGTAAAACAGGAAGCTAAATGTATCCAAAATAGACTGTGAAATGTGCAAAAAAGCATAATATAGGTAAGTATATAAGGCAGCATATGAGGGCGTGACACAGACTCCACATCACTGACAATGTCAACACATCTGCAGCTGTCTTTCGTTTACTGCTCACAATATTATGGGTAAAAGCCATGCAGCTGGACAGTCAAATCTGAGCTGCAATTAATAATTAATAAAATGTTCCACCCACTTAGGAGGATAGTAATTTCCGGGAGAAGCCACAGAGCACACTTTTCAGTGGACTTCTTGTTTTTCACTTCACTAGTAAAGCAGGAATTATGATTAGTAGACATCTTTATTCTTCAGACTTTCAATGAAACATGGTATTACAGTGTACTGCATGCAATTGACAAAAAGCATTACCCATATGGATGATGGAAGATGGCATCCAAACATTCTGTATGTGTAAAGAATAGGATAAATTTTAAACCTATGGCATACATGCAAAAGGCTATCACTTTAACAGCATGGAAACAGAGAGGACCAGAGTAGAAGTACAAACTGAAATGTAAACAAAAGTCAGACTGCAAACAAGGGATATCTAGATTAGTAAAAATGAATTCAGAATATTAATTTTGATTTAAGTAGTTCTGACTAGTTTTAGATTTATTAGGCCTAGATTATTTGATTATTATTACTGTTCTTATTTGTTTTCAACTAATCTAGATATTCCTTTTTGTTTTAAATAAATTATTTTTGTTTATTTAATGTGTCACTAAATTCAAGTCATTTGAACTAATCTAGCTATTCCTTTTTTGCAGTCAGTTGAATGCACAGCCATCCATCTTAGATTATTAAGATTATGATAAAAGTGAGGTACTGTCAGTCTTAAAGAGACAGAGAACACAAAACAACAGCCAGTCAGACCTGTGAAACCAATAAACCGACAATATCCATGTACACTTTCAGTTTACAGGTTATGGACTTACACTGACAACAATACAGCAGATAAACATGGTTTACTGCACACATTAAAAACATACGCTTGTCTGAACTGTGCTTATATTAGTTTTGCAGATATAATTTTCAGAACAGTGTGTTGGTGGTAAACTGAGGTAACATGATTTTTACTAAGGGAACATAGCCTGGCCAGCAGCGACTAACTAACAGACTAACTAGAAAGGTAAAGTAAAAGGCTCGTGATTGGTCCATCCGCAAAATCGCAGAGAAATGATTCGCTTTGAGCAAGTGACCAGACCCCACTGTTGAAAAAAAAAGTAGACGGGGCTGGTATACCAGGAAGAAGGGAACATGGTAGGGCTGCACAATTAATCATAATCAAATCAAAGTTTCAATGATCATAATTAGCAAATCGAAAATTAGACAATTTTTAGCCAATATAATATCCTCTGCACAAAACCAAATATATGTAAGAAATGTACTTCCCTTGTAGGTTTAACCTCTACAAACAAAGGCATGTGATTAGTTTAACAGTTAATATTTTAGTCTTCTTTCAAGTGTTGATGCTTCCAGGCAGGTTTAAAATGTGCTGTGAACTGAATCTTGGTTTTAAAAACAAAATCACAAATTTAAATCAAAATCGTGAAGCCCAAGAACATGTATATAGTAAATGTTGTTGTAAATTTGGATGGTTGAACTGGAGGTCTTTAGTGCAGCCAACAGAGACAGACTGGGACATGCATAGTGATGGAGGAACAGTCATGCTAGTATACAGTGATTAGCCATGGTCCTGTAATGTCCTTAGTGCCACAATACAGCAGTGCTCAGCAGTGCAACACAATGAACTAGAGAGTGAACTGTTCAGAGTAAAAAAATATAAAAACAAATAAACCAAACATTAGTGGGTAAAATAATACATAGGTCATTGACAGGGCTTGACATTAACACTAGCCAACTGGTCAAAAGCTGGTGGATTTTCATTTTGGCTTGTAACAATTTTACTAGCCACTTTGTGCATACTTATTGCCATGTTAGTATGCACCCTTTTTCAATGAAAGAGATACAAGATTTTCATTTCAATGTAAGTGTAAGTTAGTAAAAACCATTTATTGACTAGTAATCTTTGAAAAATGACTACCCACAGTGGCCAGTGGACAAAAAAGGTAATGTCAAGCCCTGGTCATTGATATAACATTATTCAAGACACTGGAGCAGGGTGAGCTGCAATACGTTTAACTGAGTCATAGTGACTGTCCCTGATCCCAGAAGGCCTCAATGATCCTGTACAGCCAAAACAAAAATGTCTGTGAGTTCTTTTGTTTTAGACACAAGTAAGCAGGTCCATTTGGCAAAAAAGGAGTTCAATGATGCTTTGAAAAGGCTGTAAACATTTTGCCAAGGCATCTATGTTGGATTCTTTAAGTATCATCCTCCGTGTCATCTTTACCAACAACCTCTCTCACACTATTGTCTTTCTCATACTTGCCTTCATTTGAGGTCACACAGTTACTCGCAGCTGGAGAAGCCCGCTTTTTTGCTGCAACACCGTTTTTATTGGAGTTTTCTGAGCCTTTGTCTGAGACGGGATTGTTGCCCATGACAGTCTCCTCACTCTGACCGTCCTCATTGGGCCCTTCTTCCACTTGTCTCTGTACATATTGTCTGTACGCTCTCTGAATTATCATGGCTGAAGAATCCTCCAGTTTACGGCGTAGCGTTGTTGTGATTGGCTCGTAGGACACTTTAGAAGGGTTAGAAGCCATAAAACGTTCCTCCATCTGTCCCCTTAAAATATCCATCTCTCCCCCTTCTCCTAAAACTCGCTTGGTGAATGCAAACAGAATGTCCAGGCAGTGAATGCGCTCACCGCTCACCATTGGCAAATCCATAGAGATCAGTTCAAGCTTGTTGGGATTGGCTATGCGTAGAGGAGGGGCCAAAGCATCAGCAAAATCAGACAACTTCCTGTATTCCATAAACTGGGTGGCATTAGGATCAAACTTCTCCCAGACTTCGTAAAACATCTCAAAATCATCCTCGTTTAACGGCTCGGCGCTTTCCTCCGTGGCCACGCCAAAGTTCTCCAGAATCACTGCAATGTACATATTCACCACAATCAGGAAACAAATGATGATGTAGCTCACAAAGAAGGCTATTCCCACAGAAGGATTCCCACAGTTTCCTATCTGCTTGCTTCCAGGGTTCTCCGCAGTCGCGTCACAATCATCCTCATGTTTATTTAAAATAGGATCTAATAATCCGTCCCAGCCAGCAGACGTAGTAATCTGGAACAAACAAATCATGCTGTTGCCAAAAGTCTCAAAGTTAAAAAGGTCATCTATGCCGGATTCCTTTTTGACATAAGCGAAGTTTGACATCCCAAAGATGGCATAAATAAACATGACCAGGAAGAGGAGGAGACCAATGTTGAACAAGGCAGGAAGTGACATCATCAGAGCGAACAGAAGTGTGCGGATCCCTTTGGCACTTTTTATCAGACGGAGGACACGGCCGATCCTCGCCAGACGAATCACTCTGAACAACGTCGGTGAGACAAAGTATTTCTGGATCAGCTCAGAAAGGAACATTCCTACAAGGAAAACAATGGTTAATAAATGAAAACATATGTTTAAAAAAAATCTCCTTGTGTTGTAGTGCTCTTTATATTCTAGCTTGTTTCCACCTTCCATAGACATGCATTGTCAGGTGAGATGGTTGTTTGTGTGCTCTAGGCCCACAGTTGCTGGGATTGGGATGTAGCAGTGCAACACATGTAGTTTTGGTATGTCTCAAAGTTTCAGGGAAAATTAACCCTAACCCTAACCCTAACCTAAGATGCATCATAATAAGGAGGGCTAAGTGGGTCAAAGATTAAGAAGCACACTTACCTGAAAGACCTCGACCCAAATTTTGAACTTTTCGTCTTTTCACATGTGCATTTACTACTTTTTTACTGTTCAGTTGATGTGTGTTGGCTACACCAATTTGTCCTGATCCTCTCACTTGGCTCCTGTACTTGTGAGTTATCCACTAACTGTGTGTTTTAGTACACTCCAAATGTTTGGGCGATATGGCGGAAAACAATTGAATTGTGATTTGAAGTTATAACGATCTGCTAATCTGGGAAAATTGTTGAATTCAATTCAAATAAATGTACATAAAATGTGTAATTAAAAGGTTTTTATGAAGCAGTAGTCTTCTGTGTAAGACCAAAAATACATTGTGATAAAATCGTGATCTTGATATAATAATTTAACCATATCATCCAGCCCTATGTAAAGACCCTCCCTCCCTTTCTCATACCAATGATGGACAGAATGACCACGATGAAGTCAAATACATTCCATCCATTTGTGAAGTAGTAATGGCGCAGGGCAACCATCTTAAGCAGGCACTCCCCAGTGAAGATACATATGAAGATGACATTGATCACATGGAGAAAACTGGACTGCTTCGCTGACTGGTCCGCCGTTTCCATCATCATGACCACCATATTCATCCAAATCAGAACCATGATAGCGATATCAAAAGCCTGATTTGTGGTTAGGTCAAACATGTACCCCTGGAGCTTGTTCTGGATATAGATACAAAAGAAATAACAGTTTCTATAGAGCAACAACATATACAATATAAATGTATATGAATTCCGGTGCAGTGGTGACATACCGATGGCCTCGGAATAGGTTTTTGAGGTTTCTTTGATCCCAGCTTTTTCATGGCATTGTAGTATTTCTTTTGTTCCTCAGTCATGAAGATGTCCTGTCCCCCAAAGTAAAGTCAAAATAGATTGAAGCATGTTAATTGCATATATATATAATTAAATATGGTGTTGAAACCAATAATATAATAATAGCTGACTATGTAATAATTTTGGTAATTTTTCATGTAACAAAGCCATAATAATGTAACATTATTGGCCTTGCATTAAAAATATCCTTTGATAATGTGATAACTTATTAAATTATTGGCAAAATGACATTATAAATGGCCTAAAATATTACATTATAGGCAGGTATTGGCCATTATTTATTATCGGTTTCAACATATGCATTATTATACACTGCCTGGCTAAAAAGATAGTTGTCATCAAAAAAAGGTCAGACACTTTTAGCTTTGAGCCTTCTCCAAATCCTTATTCTAAAGATTCTCAATAGGATTAAAGTGTGGTGGCCAATCCATGTGTGAAAAATTATGTCTCATGCTCCCTGAACCACTCATTGTCATTTTGGAATTTTCTGCGCCATCAGGGAAGAAAAAAATCCATTGACGGAATAAACTGGTCGTTCAGTATGTCAGTAATGTTGCTGAACCTAGACCTGACCAACTACTACCTATTTGCTAAGTGAAATCCAGGGGGTTATTTGGCGAGGCAGAGTAATTTACCAATAATGAAATAGCTGATACTTATCTTTTTCTTTTGCTGATTAAAGTTGTCTATGATAACACCAATAAACAGGTTTAAGGTGAAGAAGGCTCCAAATATGATGAAGACCACAAAGTAGGTATACATCTTGAGGTTGATCTCATAATCAGGCTGTTCTTCTGGCTGTAAAACACAAATCATTAGGATAAGTACAGAGAAACTAGAAATTATATAAAAGCTACATCTGTGAAATACCTTGCTCTGAGAGTCCACTGCAGCATACATTATGTTCATCCACCCCTTAAATGTGGCCTGTGAAAAAAAAAAAGACACTTCATCATAAAATTTGTATTAACTAACAATAAATAGCTTGAAGTGATATTTGATTAAATATAATATAATTTTCTACATATTTGTTATTCATGTCATGTCATCATGTCATGTCATCTTCAATCGCTTATCCGGGGCCAGGCCGCAGAGGGTCTAAGCAGAGATGCCCAGATTTTCCCCTCCCCAGACACTTCTGCCAGCTCTTCAGGAGGAATACCGAGACGTTCCCAGGCCAGCCAAGAGATTTAGTCCCTCCAATTAAGAGGCCCCGCCCCCAAACCATGGCGAACATTGCAAGGGTCTATTTTACCATTCCGATGTTTATGAAGGATGTTTTTTGACAAATTTTGCAAATTTCCCTAAAATTACATTTTTCTTTCAGCTATAGGGGGCACTATAGAGGTGACTGGCATTGCGGATTCCATTCCATTGACGTTTCACAGATATAATAACATATATATGAATTTGGTGAATGTATGGTTAGTTTTAGGCTAAGGGGTTAGCATTGGTAATTACATAGAAATTACTAGAAAACTTACCACTATATTGCCTGTTTATTATCACACTATTACCGTTATTATTACCGTGCTGTAAAGTAAAGTGCTACCCACTAAACTAATACTAACAGGTGCTTTCATAGCAAGACTGCTCCAAACATGCAATACACGTTCATTAAATACTCACCACTTCCAACAGTGCAAGATATCCCAGTCCAACATTGTCAAAATTTATTTTCCAGTTCTTCCAGCGTGCCACATCGGGCCCCAGAGCAAGACACTCAGTTTTGTTCTTGACTTCAGTCGGGAGGAAAGGCTTGTCTGTGGTCCTGTTTACACAGTAGTAGTACTTCCCTGCTAACAGGTTGACTCCCATGATGCTGAAGATAAGCCAGAAGATGAGGCAGACCAGCAGCACATTAAAGATGGAAGGAATGGCCCCCAGTAAAGCATTGACCACCACCTGCGAAGACACACACACAGTCATGTTGTGTATGTAGAGATCATCAATGACAACACTAAAAAAACCCTGTAATGGTCAAATCAGGAAAACACATGAGTGAATGTTCAGCCTGTCAGCATGAGGACAAACAAGACATGGAAGCACAATTACAATGATAGCGCTGTGGTAAAAGTAGGGAATAAGTGAGGAGAGGGCAAAAGACATCTACTTAAATGTGTAATGGTTTACTGTATAAACTCAAAAAATAAATAAATAATGAAACACCTTGTAGAGGCAGGAGGACACAATAAAATGTGCTTACTGTAAACAAAAGAATACAAACATCATGTTAAAGAAGGGAGAAACAGTGCAGTGACAGTCAATATCTACCCTGGGCCTTACAGTGTACAGTATAACTAACTTATTATTTAGCCTGTATAATGGTGCTAGCCTAACATGCCTCCCATGCAGGGCTTGGTATACATATTTGTTATGCTAGGTGGTCACTGTGACTAGGTTACTTGCCACTTTGGATTTTCACTAGCCAGTCTAGATGTTGAAATGGTGTTTCTCAGATTATGACATAAAAATTAAAAAAATATATACAGTATATAAGCTAAAAAATTTTGGTTACAAAAATGTCAAAATAAATTGTAACACCTCAATTCACATGTCAGTTAAGGCTCCAGATACAGCAGCTCTTTCCTTCAGTAATCATGAACTATGGGATAGGCATTATTAGGCACCGCAAAAGAAATGATATGTAATATCCAAACCAGCCAAAGTGGTTATTTGCAGTGAATAATTTGCCAGCCAATATGGAAATCTACCAGCATTTGGCTAGTGTTAATACCAAGCCCTGCTCCTATGACACAAAGTGAACATCATTACTGGTTCTTTCTCATGAGTACAGTCCATCACTATAATAGTGACCAATACAATATGAAATAAGCTAATCAATGTATACAACATTGATTTGATCAGCTGACAGTTACATAAGAGTTTAACCCTTTTAGGCCAGGCTTTCATTTCTGATACTGTATTTCCTTCTTTAGTGTAGCAACCAGAGATGGTGTTTCTCTAAGAGGTGTTAGATCATATGCAGTACATTATCGACTTCTGAATCACACATAAATGGTTTCAAAATATTTTGATATTTGTATTATGTTGTGGAAAAACAGGATTCATCACAGCCGTCCAACTGTGTGGCAAAAGATGGCATAGAATAAGATACACCAAAGTCTTCAAAGCCAGAACATTCAAAGGATAGTGACACAATTTGATATTGCATAGCAGTTGTGTGAACTCATTTATACCACAAAAAGCTGGACAAAGAGGATGAGGGGAAACGAGGAATGCCTCCTACATGCAACACACTTGTGTATGCACAGTAAATCTATTCTAGTCCAGTGGAACAGTGTGTGTGTAGTAACCAGGGACAGAGTCTCAGTGGGGGTGAATGAAGCACATCTTACCCTCATGCCCTCAAAGCGGGACAGGGCCCTCAGTGGCCTTAGAGCTCGCAGGGTCCGCAGGGACTTAATGGCACCAAGTTCAGAATAACCCATCGCATTGGCCACCAGACTGACCAAGGAAACCTGGGGAAATCAAAATACACATGTATTCCTAATGCAATTTTGGCAAAACAAGTCTGTGTTGTGCAGTACTACATACATCAACAATGAGGAAGTCCAGCCAGCACCAGGCATTTGTGAAATACTTGGCATATCCATATGCAATCCACTTGAGTAACATCTCCAGTATAAAGATGTATGTAAATATCTTGTCTGTAAACTCTAGAATTGTTTTAATAATCTTCCTTTGTTCAATGTAGACATCCTCAAAGGCCTTGAACACAGACATATCGTTAGACATATAGTTGTACAACCATGGATAATGTATGAACGTTCTTACACACAAATTTGTTCTTAAGCTGTTAAGTGGCTTAAGAAGATTTTTGTGATTCACCAACATTTTCATAAGTGGAAAAGTTCTTAAGTTGAGAGCAAATCCTAAGAACAGGTAAAAGCACTCTTACACACAGAAATGATTATCTTTTCTTAAAATCATCATATATGGGCATTGGGAGGGTGGTCCATATCTCATTGCATTGTAAAGTTCAGTCAATTCTATGTAAATACCATGTTAATGAGGAGCTAGGAGTACGTAAGTTAAGAACACAGTTAAGAAGACTATGTCTTTTTAAGAAGGCTTCATGAACCCTCGTAAAGTCTTCTTAAAGTTCTCCTAAGAACAACATCTACGATCTTAAGAAAACATCCATGCATGAGGCCTAATGTCTTGGGATGTGAACATACCAGGGCCCCACTACTGAGCAGGATCATGAAGATGATGAAGCTCTCAAACCAGGTGTGCTCCACGATCCGAAAACAGGTTTTACGCAGAATCCACCACATCTTACACCAGCCCACCTCCGCATTCACCTGGCAGCACTTGAACTTTTGAACAAGACCTAGAAACAAACACAAGCAATAGTAACTTTACTCTGTGTATCCTGAATTAAATAAAACCGAGTGGTAATGAAATAGCAACACGATTAGGCTATCATGTATTAGCCCTTTGTACATCACAAGTTTGTGATTGCATTGGTAATTTGGTGTAGTTTGGTCATTCCTCTAAGGCCAAGAGACCCGTGTATGTACATAAACACTGACATCACAAGTGCAACAGAATTTGTCTTTTAAAATAAAGATTATGTGTTAAAGTGTTATTTCAATCATATCTAAAGACTACAGTCAATCCTGGTGTGAAGTGTAGCTGTGGAAAAAGCTGCTGCAAATACAGTAGAGTTTCATTCAAGTAAATGATGCAATGTTGATTTCTCTCCATAATATTGCTGTCTGTGGATACATATCATTAATTTTACAAGATAATATTTACACTCAGTAAAGCACGGATCAGGATCCATAAACTCTTCCAGTTCAAAGTTGACGGACTCTCTGTCTCGTGCTGAGCCAAAATCCACAGTGCTTCCTTCAGACGAGCTGAACTGGCCATCATCTTCTACATTCTGCAAATAAACCACACAAAACTCAATTGAACACATTAGAAGCAAAAGGACAGCATTTAATTTGACTAAGCTAGAAAAAAGCTTTATATCTCTAAGAAACTAGAAAAGTTTTTTGCAAGCGTGGTTACAGCAGAGATCAAATCTGCATTTGAGGTGTCTGCAGTTCAGTCCCTATACCTGGACTTTGTGGATTGGCCAATATCAATTAGAAAGGCATAGACAAGGTGACCCTCAAAATGACCATCTTTTGCATGAAAGATGTTTTATTTATAGAGTGCTTATTTTCATTTGTATTTTAACTTTGTAGAACAAGTAGGCAAGAAACTGTTAATTGAGTGATACAATGTATTCTGACACTTTATTCATCTACCCATTAGGGTAAAGTATAATAACTTTATTATTATACTTATATTCTACAGTATCGACCTTATATTGGCTCCAGTATTGACCTTGTTTACCGTTCCACCAATCCAGCTGATCATATTGTAGGAGAAATATGACTTATAGACATGACAGGGCTATGCTTGTGCAAAAAACGTGTTATAAATCACTGTTGCCTGATTCTACTAGTATTATAATAGTATTATCTACTTTCGTAATAATAAGCTGTAATATCACTGTAGCCTGAACATTTTCCATTTGACACCAATTTGATAATAAAGTCACTGATCTTTAAGTTTTTGTGACTAATCTAGCTGGACACTATGGTATGATGACGGTGAAGGTTGTCATTCATCCAGGTAGAGGTCATTCTGAAAGTTGAAAAAGGGCATCTGGACAAGGTTTTGATTGTTGAAACTCCCCTAAGTATCAGCCTATAATCTCAGCTCACAAACCTTTCTAACCAGAACTGAAGAAGTCTGCTGGATTGGCAGATGAAAGCTTTTCAACAATCAAAACCTTGTCCAGAT
>JAVQKC010048073.1:0-18598 GCA_036025475.1 Philypnodon macrostomus | reverse complement strand
TGTGTCATGTAAGAACAGCTTTATGTGAAAAATGTGATGATGTGAAATTCTGTTCCTTGTGCCTTAATTTATGAAAATATTATTTATGTTTTTAGTTTATCTTTTGAAAATATCAAAATCTGTTTTTTATCTTTTTCTTTTTTGCAAATTACCACAAAATTAAACAAATAATCTGACATTATGCTCAAACAGTTACTCAGTTTTTTCACCAGTACTTTTCTACTCTTACTCCAGTAATTATGTGAATGAGTACTTTTTACTTTAACTTGAGTAACATTGTTGGCTACTCTACCACCTCTTGTTGGGAAGGAATACATAGCGGCAAGGAGATTGTGTGTTTGATGCATATCCTCCTTGTGTTACTGTGAGTTCTCCCCGGCTTTGTCTAAAGTAGTCCCTGGTTAACTGGCCATGGTTTAGTGTGTACCCCACCTCAAGTCCATGGATGCTGGGATATGCTAGTTTACTTTAGCTCTTCACATGGCCTCCACAGACTACAGATTACCTACTTTATCATAGAACAGGGTCATATAGTCAATTAACTACACATGTATGAGTAGATTACAATGTTTTCTTAGTACGATACATTTCTACCACTGTCTCCCTAAAATGGTTGCCTTTTATACACTAGTCTGCCTTGTTTATATTTAGGTCTGAACTAAAATGCTGTTTTTGCCCCGGCTGCTTCCTGTCAGATAAACTTCATCAGCACAAATTAGCACAAAAAAATACCACCACAAGGTCTTGACCACCTGCTTTTGTTAGGGGCATGTTTTTCACTGTACATACACAAAAATACCTTACCCCTGACTCACTGCCGTCCCTCCCCCACATCTCCGAACTCTCCACTGCCCCGTGCAATTATGCTGAATACTGCAAAAAACATATACAGATAATAATGTTTAGGCTTGATTGACTATAGACAGTAAAAGTTCAATTTATTTTTATTTATAAAAACAGGCTCACTGGGAAAATGTGGGCTTAAATATTACAGTTAAAAACATAGACTGTCTACATTATGGACTGCATTGGGATTTTATTTTCTTTATAACATAATTATGTAAAACCCCAGACAAATGGGAAGTGTGCATCAATCAAGACCACAACAGGTGCAATAAGGTACTTTTTCATTTAACATAGATATCCTGATCACTCTGGGTAGTGGGCAGTTAGTCGCAAGGCTGACACGGACACTGACACACAACCATTCAATCTTACTAGGGTCACTTTAGATTCACCAATTCTCACCAACTCATGCATATCTTTGGGTGGTGGTGGTGGGAGTACCCACAGTACCAACAGGAACATGGAGAGGACATGCAGACTCCACTCAGACACACATCCTTATCTAACCAAAAGAATACCTTAGCCCTGACTCACTGCTATCCCTCCCCCTCATCCACACCTCCCCCGGTGGCTCTAGCACAGACCGCAGCCCTCCAGTTCTCCACCGCCCCCTGTGAATTTCCAAGCTGTCGAGCCTCACTGAGCCCATGTTTCTTTGCCAGGGCGCAGTGTGAACAGATCCGGCCTCCGGGCCACATGCACACTCCTTCAAGCCCCTGCAAACAAGGCCTGCCCACCCCACACAACTGTCATCTAAATGCTAAAGGATGTTAAAATGTCTTTACACTTGAAGCAGGCTTTCTGAGCATGACTTGATTTTTAACTTGACATGGAGAAACTAAAAGAACAGGTGTATTTCAATACCATATAATAAGATACAGTTTGATTTGAAGATTACAGGTGTCATAGTGTGCTTTTACCATCTGAGGTTTCTATAATGGGCTTTCTGTAAACCCTTTAAATCATATGAATGTTCAAAAAACTGGAATGGAGGTGACCGGAGGCAAAAGTGAGTTAACTTTACAAAAACGTATGATTTGTGTTGAGGGGTAATTAATTCTGAACATACAATTGAAAACACTATTGTGGTCATCAATATTTCTATAAGGACTTGTCCAGTAAAGCCTGAAAATCAAGAATTTTGCCTTTCAGCCAAAAATCTGTTACTAATGTGTACATTAAATAAACATACATGTGAGGTACATTCACTAATGTTTCCTACCCAGGCTCTGACATCACCTACATGTAGAGAGTGGATGTCATTTGTCAAAACCATCTTCATTTGCAATATTATGTGGCTGATGCTAATTTCTCCATTGAAAATGTATTATGGCCATGCCTCCCGTTGACAACATTCTGGAATTTAGAACTTTCTGTTTACAGACTTTGAAAGGGTCTATAATGGTTTATGTAATTACCAGGGTAAGCAAATTCAGCAAAAATATGTATCTATTAGAAATGTGTCTTGTGAGAGTTGTCAGGGATTCCTCCACAGAGCCAAAAACTCTAGCCACATTTTGTTCCGGTGCAAAGCCTGGATAAATGAGTGAGGGCTGAATCATCCACGGCAGGAACACTGATGATAAATAATGTCTCATGTTTACATTAAGATTGATGGTTTTCCCACAATATGAACTTTGAGTTACAACATGGCAATATACAGCAATCTCAGCTTTGTGAATCAAAACAAAAAAACAGTCAATGGAACCTTGAGAGTAGAGCCTAGATGACACACTGAACTCTATATCGCAACTTTAGAAAACATCTTGAGCCTGAGTTATTGTTTGTGCTGCTTGTGTGTGATTGAGTTTGCTTGCACACAGTAATATGAAGAACAGAACAGGCGTATTTAATGCTCAGCGAGGCATAAATCCCATATTTGGAGACCACCGCAGATGCATTTTGATTTGAGGATTACGAGCCCTTCTCAAACACATACTTCTGTTCTGTCTAATTGTTGATGCTGTACTATATGTCTGCTGATTTAATCACCAAACTGCAGAAAGAGGGTGAGGAATGTGGTTCTTTAGTGTTTTATGGGAACATAAGCTAAACATCCAGACCCACTTTAGGAGCGGCCATGTTGACAGACAGACTCCAGGCAGGCCCCTCTCTCAAACTGCTTCTTGTCAAATCCAACAGACATACAAATCTCCACCATCATCTGCCAAGTTTTCTGCAGGATTCAGTGAAGCAGGGATAGCTCAATTTTACACCACGAGCCCAGGCTTCTACAGCCCTCCGTGAGAATACCCAGTCTGGCAGTCGAGGATGACGAGAAACATCTGTGAAAGTCTGTTTGTGTGAGCAGGCTACAAAACGCCTGATCAAGAAAATTATAGTGATATAAAAAATAACAATGAATATATGCTGTTGTTTATTTGTGGAGGTTGGGATCTTTGGGCTGGCCTGAGACATGATCACTTTCTGGGTGAAGTCTGCATGTTCTCGCTGTGTTAAAATAGGCTCTCTCTACCCTGAGACAGATACCAGTGTTAGTCTGAATGCTGCTGGGCTGATGTTGTACCATTGATTGCGTGCGACTCTGTTTTCAGATAATGAGCAGGAGAGTGGGGTAGGAGGAGATGATAATGCATTTCCTGTGTGGCTAAATGACTTCCTGTGGATCATGGCATAGAGGAAGTACCTCCCACCAGCTTCATTTGTCTATTTTTACCCTTGTTAGGATTGCTCTCAGATGATGATGATGATGGTGATGGTGGTGAATTGTAGAAAACCCAAATGTATGTCTGGGTGATTTACTGTTCTGACTTTAGCATTTTGACCACATCTCTTAAAGCATATAGGTATTCAAATCTAAATAAATGTTACCACTGACCACAGTGTAAGACAAGAACAAATACAGCACAATAAAATTATAATAATAATAAAAATAATAATATCTAATAATAATAATAATAATAATAATAATAACTGGTCAAATCATCCAACCCTCAAATGACTACATGTAAGTTAATCTAAACGTTAAAAAAAGCTGATTTTGAGTTTGTCATTTTTATATGAATAATGGTTGATTTTTATTGTATTTGTTGGTTGGAATCAATACATTCTCAAACAATAGATTGTAAAATAATGTAAGTATTGATTATTAGTTTTTTGTTTCCTACTCCCATAGCTGTGGCTGCTAAAAGTAAATTGAAGTCTCTTTTTATTTGGGTGTTCTGCTGAGCAACATATAAATAATGAAATGAAGCCAGTAATTGGTGGTTCTTGGTAATTAGGACCAAGCTGTCAGCGTTAGAGAAGGAGCTCGAGTCTGACGCTGTAGCAGCTAGCCCAGTAATTACTATTATCTATGGAGGCTGTTGACACAACAATACTTCCATTCTGAACCGGGATAGGAGGGCTCCTGTTTACTGCCTCACATTTCACCCACAATTATTCTAAAGACATAAATCACTACGTATTTGTGTTCTAATGTCCATCAAGAGTTGTGGCTAATAGTTAATACAATAAGTCACATTGGTAGGTCTGCAAGATATACAATAACAATAATTATGTAGAATATCGTGACCAGGATATGATTGACAATATCTGATGGATAGATATAGGCAGTAAAGGTTCTTAGTCCAGTTCTTCAGCTAGGCTTTGAGATGAGATTGAAATGGATGGATCATCTTTAAGAAATTGTATGAGAAGTTCAATTCAAGGTTCATTTATGGGAAATATAGGCTTTGGGACGGCTCAAAACTGGAGCTAAATTTAACAATGTACTAAAGAAAAAAACAGGTCTGAAATAGAATATAGTCTAAATCATGGTAATTTGTTTGATCATAACATAATTAGATTGAAAACCTCACGTCTGACACATTCTGACAGTGTCTGATGAAGAACTCGACATTCAAACAGAGTCTGCTGAGATTGCGATTATTTTGCAATATGTTATGCAGCCCTGGCCCTGAATTTTCTGCTTGGTTGCTATGCACAGAGCTTGTCCATATTTTCATTAGTCAAACAGTTTGGCTTTTTTTTTTACCTGGGAGCAGTGTGACACCCAACCATAAACTGCATTATCGAGGATCTCAGCAGGTTTCCTTAGACCTCTCTGTAAGCCTGTCATTTGATTCACACAGGACAGTGAGGGTTAGGCCTGGAGCTGATCTGCCCGTCTGTCTGTGCTGCTCACTTTGAGAAATTGGATTCACCCAACCCTCCTCCCCCAGTGAAACCGTTTACCACACACACACACACACATATATACTGTATACTGTAGAAGTGCAATATGTCTTAAGGTGTTAGCGTGTGTTCTCTCCAGCTTCCTCCCACTGTCCAACAACATTCATGTGTTCATTGCTCAGTCTAAATTGTCCATAGTGAATGAACGTGAACAAATTATTGTCATTGTGGCCAGCCCTGTGACTAACTGGCCATTGTCCAGGATGTACTTCGCCAAAGGCCCATAGTTGCTGGAATAGGATTACCCGCAACATCTAATGGGACTAAGTGGAAGAAGATGAATAGTCTTGGATATAAAAATGTGATGGTATCGCTGGCGTCCTAAATCAACTTAAACAAAAATACAGAGACTGGTTATGCCATCTCTAACAATGACAGCTAACGCCCCTTCCTCAGTAGCATTATTCCCAGTTTCATCCATGGGGGTCAAAGATCGTCCTGGTAACTCTTCTTGGTTTTGGTTTGTTTTTTGGCAGTGGGAGTTTTACCAGCTGACTGTCCCTTTTTGGTCAGCATTTTGTCTGACGGCTCCCTGAAGCCCGGCCTTCCAAAAGTGACCTTGCCCATCAAGCAAGGAACGGTGTCATACTAAAAACAAAGGAAATATATGAGAAAAAAATACATATAGCTTTGTTTCACAGCCCTAATATAAGCATTCAAGCCCCCCTCGAATCCCCATAGACCAGGGGTGGGCAAGCTGCGGCCCGCGGGCCACATGCGGCCTTTTGGGCTTTTTAATCCGGCCCGCCAAGCATTTTCTCCGATTTTTGAAATGATCAAATATTGCCAATTGATCACTCACATTGTTATAACCTGCAGTAACCAGTTAACTCCACATCGACATGTTTTCACTGAGGTCCGATCGAAGGCTGTATGTCTCAAAGTCAAGAAATTGTTGCAGTTTACAAATAATACAATATCAGCCGGCCCACTTCGTACATTTTTAAACCCCATGTGGCCTTTGAGTCAAAAAGTTTGCCCACTCCTGCTATAGACCCCACTCTTCTGATAATATACTCCGTTTTGAAGATATCATTATGATTCCTAATTGCTGATAATGCCACTCTTTGCTTCTATACTCCTCTATCCACTTCTACAAGCTCAGCACTAGTCCCATGAGAGGAGTACAAAGTGAATAGACTTAAATAGACTACGTGCCTAGGTGACTGTCTGCTTTTTCCTGACATCATGCAGAGTAATGGAGTGACTGGGGAAGTGTGCGTAAGTCTGAAGATCGGTTGAGTCCAAGTGAGAATACAATGGTGAATGTCAAGGTGAATTGGTGAAGATTGGCATGTGGCTTTCTGTAGATGCACACACACAAACTGGCAAATTACATCGGTCTTGAATTAAATATGGGGTACTTTGCTTCAGGCATGATAGACATCTATTGCAAGAAGAGAAAATGGCTTTTTAAGTAGCCTATTTATGGTGAAGATATTGTATTCATTTGATTATAATAAAACATCCATTATGGTGCATATAGGGAGGTGAGTCCACGCAGCTCAATGTAATTTCAGCAGTCTGGAAGCTATGAATGAGCTGAGACCACAGAACAGGTTCACATTTAGTGGGGTCCAGAGGCCTCAGGGCAGGCTGTTATAGTCCACTTGGTTTAGTCCTGATTTAGATCTAGTTTAGTCCAGGCTTTGACGTAGTTTATTCCTATTTATTGGTTGTTTAGTCTTTGTTTCTACTTGGTTTAATGCAGGTTTAGCCCTGGTTTAGACTTAGTTAATTCTGGTATTTTCCTGGGTTAGCCAGGGTTTATTCCTGGTTTAGTCCTGGTTTAGACCTAGTTTAGTCCTGGTTTATTCCCGGATTGGTCCTGGTTTAGCTTTTGTTTAGTTCTGGTTAAAATCTTGTTTATTCCTGGTTTAGACCTAGTTTAGTCCTGGTTTATTTCCGGATTGGTCCTGGTTTAGCCTTTGTTTAGTTCTGGTTAAAATCTTTCAGATTTCAGACTTAGTTTAGCTGTTGTTTAGGACTTTTTTAGTCCCTATTTAGACCCAATTTAGTCTTGGCTTAAACCTGGTTAAGCCTTGGTTTAGACTTCATGGCGTAGACCTCTTTCAGGTTCTGGTTTCGCCCTAGTTCAGTCATGGGCTCCTACTGGGTTCCTCCATCTTTCGTCGAAGTGATTTGATTCTACGGTTCATGTAAGTAATAAAGAAATGCATGTGTTTTTATTGTGCCTCGACTACAGAGTTATGTTTAGCACGAACATAAACGTGGCGTAAAATGATATTATGGCCCATTAGGTCGCCGGCCCGGGCTTAAGCGTCGCTAGCGGTAACCGAGGACCGGGGGTAATGGTGTATTGTCTGCGATCCTGCTTCTTTCACTTTCGCTTCTGATTGAATCGTCTATATCAGCGCCGCTCCATCTCCCGGGGAACCGGAGGAGACGAGGTGATTTTGGCTGAAGACATCACTCTGTCAAATGTGCAGAGATAAGGGTGAACGGCTGTGGCGAAGGAGGAGGTTTCAATATAAAGAGAAAGGTAACTCTCCGGTCACACAGAGGTCACAGTGAGATTGGGATGTGGACAGATCAGCTTCACAAAATCATATTGTGTTGATGTGTATCAGTTTATTGTCTGCTGGAATGTGAACATATTATTTTGTATTGCCCAACACCGGACAAAGTCTATACAACTCCTGCTTCTCAGCAAGAAGGATGTGGGTTCAATTCTCAGACAAAACATTAAATCTAAATTTAGTCTCATGTTACTGTGGGTTTTCTCCAGCTTCCTCACACTTCCCAAAGACAGATATAGTTTAGTGACTGCTTGGTAACTCATGAACAAATGTAAGGTTTAATTATGTCTATCTGTGTGCCAGCCCTGTGACTATCTTGCCCTTGTCCATGGAGTACACCACCTAAGGCCCATAGTTGCTGGGATCGGCTCTAGCTTTCTTCTTACACTTGATGATCCATTTGTAGCTTGAAATCCAAATCAAGAGAGACCAAGTGAATTCTTTATACAGACTACAAAAATAATTAGTATGACTGGGCAGACTTCAGTCTTCTTCCTGCTTTTGCCCATTGGGTTTTCTAGGCCCTATATCTTGTCTCTATGGTGGAGATCGCTGAGGAGCTGTCCTGTTAAATCACTAGTGGATACCATTGGACGTGGTTAGGTTTATATTAAGCTGTGTGCACTCTGGCAGAACCCCAGTCTCATATAGAAACAGTCTGAACAAGTCTGCCCTATACTAACTAATTTGACATATATAAGTTGGTCTTCACTATGTCAACCCTCATATATCTACTGTGGTATGTGCACTGGCCAGCTCATGCGTGTATCGGCTACTTGTACGCTAAAATGTGGGAGAAGAGCTGGAAGTCAAAAAGTCTGGATTTGAAAGCTCTGAAAATGGCTGGATGCTCTGACTACTGAGCTAAAATGCGGCTCCCAATAATTTTTTCTTCCTGTTTTTTGCTGCCGAGGTTCAATGGGAAACTCAAAATCACTGTGAAGTAGTACCTGGTGGATGTGTCTTATAAAACGGCAGTATTTAACTAATAGTCTGTTTAGATATCTTTAGGGTCCTAGTCTGTAAACTGGTCTTCACGTTGTCAACATTTACCTGACTATTGTGGTATGTGGATAGGCTGTTAACATTGCTTCCAATACTGCAAAAAAGGAATATATAGATTAGTAAAAAATCACTTGAATTCAGAATATTCATCTTGATTTGAGTCATTTAGACTAGTTTAGATTTGTTTATTTATTGGGCCTAGATTGTTTAAATGTAATATGAGTACCGGTATGTATTACTCCGCGACGCTCCTGACTCCTGGAGCTTTGTAGTTTACCAAAGTCGTACCAAAACATTTGGACGGAGCGCCTTGAGCGCCGTGTGACACAAAATCTCTTGGAGGTCAATAAGCACAACCAGAATGAATCCATATATAAGGCTCCGGATTATAAGGCGCACTGTTGGTTTGTGAGAAAATTAAAGGTTTTTAAGTGCGCCTTATAGTGCGGGAAATACGGTACTCAAATCAAGATTGATATTAATGAGGTAGATATAATGTAGTTAAGGGCTAATAAAGGCACTTGTAAAATAATGTGTGACTTAATATTCTGAATTAAATTTTAACAAACTTAGATATTACATTTTTACTGTGAATGCACACTGGGTTTCTTAAGACCTTGTGTCTTAGGCCTCCACGGTACGCTCCAACACAGAGCTGCCCTGTCAAATCACTGGTGGATACCATTGGACGTGGTTAGCATTATATTAAACTGTGTGCACTCTGGCAGAACCTCAGCCCCATCTGGAAATGCTGTATGACAAAGTTCAGCTTCACCTCGTCATAATTACAACATCCATTTATGAAACATGTTGAAGTTAAACGACGAGTATTGGACAAAGAGGTAAGACGGATCTAATGTTGCTGTGGAGGTCGGGGAGAGACTAAAGTAAAATAATAATTATGATTTATGGGGATTATCTAAATCACAGAACAGGGTCAGATTTTATTTGTATTTCTCAAAAACTATTTTTTAATAAACATTCGGACTACACATTTAAGGTAAGTTCCACCACCCCATGAACCATGTTTGAGACCAGCCCCACTAGTTGATCATTACAGAAGCCTTCTGAAGTCACTGGTGCATACCTCATTTGGAAATACTCTACAGGAAAAAGTCTATGGTACCAATATAAATTATCTCCAGGGCCCCTTTGTCTAAAAGATGGCCTCCCTATGAACCACTTTTGGGCTTTAACCCCCCAGTTGAGAATCACTGATCCCTACAGAGCTGCCCTGTCAAATCACTGGTGCATACCTCATTTAGAGATATACTATACAGAGCAGGCAGGGTACTAACTAATGGCATGTCTCATGGGTCCTTGAATCCAGCCTTGTCAAATCACTTGAGCAAAAAAATACCATGGTCTGGAGTAGTAACAGATAACATGTTTTTATTAATGTGATTAATCACATGTGAAAATATTGCATAATTGAATAACACAAATAAGAATGTCTAATCAGTGTATAGTCAGTCAATAGTACTAATGTCTTAGGGATGAAAGCCTATTATTTACTGTTGTACAACATTCATGAAACATGTATTTACAATTGTATATCTTGTGAACAAACGTGTGCCCAAACCCACTAGAATAATTCAATTTGATTTGTATAGCCCTATATCACAACAAAAGTGTCCTCAGAAGGCTTCATAGAAAGAGATGTATGTAAACAATAACAAAGTTAATAGACAATCAATCAACACACAAACATTAGGACTGACCCAGGACGTCTCCTGTCCTTAGACCCTCCATCACGGTCAGGAAAAACTCCAAAAAACCCATTCATGGGAAAAAGCAAAACCTCAGGGAGAACCACATGATAGAGGGATCCACTCCCAGGACGGACAGGCTATAGATGTGTCCAGGACTGATGGATTGAGCTCAATGTGTGTGTATGGATGCAGCAGGTTTAGGGGGACATCCAAGTGAATGAGGAGATGCAGCAGGTTTGTTTGGGGGTGGGGTCCAGATGAGAACATAAACACAGAGGCGACCAGCTATTCACTAGACATCTAACAGCGAGCCAGGCATCTGAAACAATATCCACTCCCCCAGGAGGGAGTGGGACAGGACAACATGTGAATCACACTGAACTAATGAGAGACATAACTTAACAAAGTAAAAAGTGTAGAAACTAAGAGAGCCAATAGTAAAAAGTGTAAGGTGTAGACGTGAAGAGACAGAGAGAGACAATAATAAAGAACAGTGTAGAGTGAAGAATAGCTGAGTATTTAGTCTATCCAGAGTATCTGGTCTTGGCACTGCCTCATCTGGACATACCATAGTAACTAATATCATGTAAATATGACTCTCTAGGGCCTGCAGTCTACAAGCCAGCCTTCACCTCGTCAGCCTTCACCTGTCCACTGGCTGCATGTTCAGCATAGGTTATTTATGCTGAATTTATGGCATTTATAACACATCAATTTTATATTTTTAACCCCTTCACGAACCACTTTTAGGACCTGACCCACCATTTAATAATTGCTGATAAAATTTTGGGGGAATTATAGTAACAAATAGCATTCTTATGAAGCTCAAGGTTCCAAATCTATAACCAGAAACAACCTTAGGCTCACTGGTTCTATTCACTAAAGAGCTGCCCTATTTACAAATACCATAGTAAATAATAGCCTGTTTATTTGACTCCAGGTCCTACAGTGTACAGGCTGAACTTCACCTTGTCAGCCTTTATCCGTGCACTGGCTGCATGTGGAATAGACCAGTTATTGTGTTCAGCAGCATAGTTTATCAGCTCTCCTGCACAGCCAGCATGGGGGCTCAGGAAGTAATCTGAACCAGGCAGACCAAGAATGTCAGGCATCCAGAATGGAAGCAGATGTGTGTTTTTGTTCGTCCCGGCTCACAACACTGCACATTATGAATTGTTACAGAGAGAGGGTCTAGGATATGACCAGGGCCTGTGGGTGAATACCAAAACACATGCTGCAGACACAAGGGAGAAAAAGAAAAAGCCTCAGGGCAGACTGGTTTTCATGACACGAGCAGATCATTTGATAAGTTTCGTTGCAGACTGATTTCCAACCTCTGCTCTGACCAGGGGTGGAAAGGAGATAGATGATTGCAGCCACATTGTTTAGGTACAATAAGGACTTTAATTAAGATCAATTATAAAAATGCATGGATCCGGCATTTTGGGAGCCCAAAAATTATATATAGATTTTTAATCCGGGCCCCAGAGTGGGAAGATTTTTATAACGTCTGTTCCATAAGGAGGTACCATCCAAATGATAAAATACCTTTACGGATACGCCTAGACTCGTCTCCGTGTGGACAGGGCCTGAGTTACTCAAGTAAATGTAACTAATCATTGCCAACCTCCCTACATAAAGAAATGCCTTGTGTCTAGCTTAAACATAGATTTTTCTACTGCTGAGATTTTGCGGCTGTATTTTTGACGATACTAAGAAATGGCTAACTGAAAAGATGCAAATTATATGAGATGATGGTGAAGCTCCAGTTTAAAAAACACTTTGAAGTCCTGTAGGGAGGACCATCTTCTCTGAAGACGTGTCTGATTCTCGACTGAAAGTATTTTTTATAACCACAAAAAAGCTTTAATTAAAGGTAGCTGTGAAAGTGAATCTCCAAAGACAGAAAAAAATGTTAATATTTTTGCAAAAATTTAAAACTATGACCCATGTCCCGCTCTGAGAGAGATGAAGAAGACTCTTGTCTCTGGAAGGGAACTGGCAGATTACAGAATGGAGCAGTTTTTGGCAGAAGATTTCGGAAACATTATGGACTCAGTTAGGTTACGAGAAGTTTTAACTGCAAAAAGATCCTGTAAGGACTTTGTTTATTCTTCATGTTTAAGATCGCTGCTATGGGCCTTAGGCAGGGTACAACAAACAACTATTCCCTCTCACATGAATTTATTATAGTTTTGATTTGGATTAATCCATTCACTAACGTGCATTTGTTTGGAGTCCCCGAAGAGAACCCCACAGTTTGAGGCGTTTATGTGGTCTTCAGGAAGTCGGAACATTCAGATGTCAACAACCATAAACAATCTATTTTTTGCATTGGCGTTTACTTTGTATTTGACTCAACATACAACTGTTTTATCTTTTGCGTCCAGGAGGCATCTTTTTTGGATGCCCCCTGGACGCCTCGATTGGGAGGTGTTCCGGGCATGTCCCACAGGGAGGAGACCCCGGGGAAGACCTGGAACACGCTGAAGGGATTATATCTCTCAGCTGGCCTGGGAACACCTTGGAGAAGAGCTGGAGTCTGAAGTCTGGGCATCTCTGCTTAAACTGCTGCCTCCATGACCCATCCCCGGATAAGCGGAAGATGGATGGATGGACAACTATTGTTTGGTAGAAACCCACAATCTTCTTGTTCTGAGGCAGGAGTGCGATCCTCTTTAGGAATTGACCATGCAAGATATCGGACTCATGGGGCTTGTCAGAGATAGAACTGTCATGATTGAGTACATGAAATGAGCTACCTATGTGAATCATAAGGTGTTAAAATATTGGCTCTGACGGTTCCTCTTACAACTGGTTCAGACCTAGTTTAGTCATATAAGTTAGTCCAGCTAGTTCTTCTTTTGTCCTCATTGGGCATTTCATTTCTTGGTTTAGACATGGGTTAATCCTAATTTTATTCTCATAAATGGTAAATTATTTATTGAAACAAATACACATTTTGTCCCCTTAGAATGATGAGGTTCTATCTGACATTTTTGGTGAAATTGAGTTATTTACACATTCCTATATCTGGATATCGAATCTTTGTGTTTTGTTGACTTGTATTCATTTTTGAGCTTTTTATAGGGTATGTAAAAATATAAAGTTAAATCTGTAATATCAAGCCTAAAGTGGATCTCCTCAAAAGTGATCAGAACGCAGATAGATAGACCTTAACATTCTATGGGGACGATTTCACAGCTATAATAATCTACAGTGTTTCATAAAAAAATCTAAAGAAATCCAAAACACCAAACGCAATACATTTTGAGTTTGTTCTGTGGAGATGTCGTTTAGTCCTACTCTTAAATGTGAATAATACTTTTAAAATCCTGGAGCCAGCCTTATTGTGTAAGTGTTAACCTGGGGGCCATAGCCAAGTGCTCTGCCTGTTCCTGCTGTAACACAATGAGCCTTTCAACTGCACCCAAGTCTTGTTTCTCCTACTTAGCTTTAGCTTTAGCATCAAAGGAAGTGCTGTTCTTTGGCCAGGCTTGCAGGAATGTGTGACTAAGTGTGTGTGTGTTTGTGTCTGAACATGTAGCTCCCATATCAACCCCATCACAACAGGAAATGACCAGACGCTCGCTTTGAAGCCCCAGCAGAGGTTTTCATTATTCCAGCTCTATCTCTGGAGACACTAGGCGACAGACTGGCCTCCCGCCTACTCTTTCTCATATACATGACTCTGACCCTCCTTTAAGTACTGTTTAACACGCATAATCTAGGTCTGGTTTAGTCCCGATTTAGACCTGGTAATCTGTTTTAGTCACAATTTTGACCTGGTTTATTCTTTGTTTAGTGCTGATTTATTTAGTATTTAGTGTAGATCTGTTTAATCCTAGTTTAGTCCTGGTTTATACATGATATAGTCCTGGTTTAGTCCTGTTGTAGACCTGGTTTATACATGATTTAGTCCTGGTTTAGTCCTGTTGTAGACCTGGTTTAGACCTTCTTGTTTAATCCTAGTTTGGTCCTGATTTAGTCCTGTTGTAGACCTAGTTTAGTCCTGGTTTATACATGATTTAGACCTGGTTTAGTCCTGTTAATCCTTGTTTAGTCATTGATAGAAGTATACAGTTTAGACCTGAGTAGTACTTTTATGTGATTCATTTACCTCTTCTCATTAGGGTCCACAGGTGGGTGGTGCTTGTACGATAGCAACTATGGGCCATAGGCGGGGTTCACCTAGACCAGGGTTGGGCAAACCTTTTGACTCAAAGTTCACCGGAGGTTTATAAATGTGCCCAGTGGGCCGGCTGATACTGTATTCTTTGTAAACTGCAACCATTTCTTGACCAATGAGACAAACAGCCTTCGATCAGACCTCAGTGAAAACATATGTTGATGTAGAGTTAACTGGTTACTGCAGGTTATAACAATGTGAGTGATAAATTGGCAATATTTTATAATTTCAAAAATATGAGAAAAATCTTGGCGCAACCCTGACCTAGACCGTGTTAGTTACACAGGGCTCACAATTAAACAGTAAACCCCCAAGTCAACAGTTCATATGAATGGCTATGTGCTAAATGCTAACCTCTCTGCTACCATGCCCCCATGCCACGGTCCAGTCATTCCTTTGGTTTCGTTATTGCCTCTTATCTCTATTGACACGACAGACTGGCTCTCACCATGTGTCGCTCCCACCTCTCTTAGCAGTGCCACACCAAAGCCTGTTCGAATGCAGACCAGGCATCAATATTAGCATAAAGTTCGGTCACCGGTCGCCAGAGGGCACAGACCTGCCATTACCACCGACTTTTTACTCTCCACACTCGCCTGAGCAGCCGGAGAGGGCACGTGTAATTGCATTTTCGTTTTTCTAAACTGAAAGTAAATGCTGCATAAAGGGGAATTTGAACCTTTCACAACTTCAGTCTAGATCGTGCCTGTATTAGTTTCTGTTTTTGCTCATGGTTAAAACATAATGGTTTGTTTGGTATCAGGGTTTGTCATTAATACTATCTGACATTTTTGGCAAAATTATTTACACATTCCTATATTTGGATACCTTTTGTTTTGTTGAGTTTGATTTGATTTTTTTTAGCTTTTAATAGGCTATGTAAAAATATAAAGTTCTATCTGTATTTTCAAGCCGTGACTTTTTAAAGTGGATTTACTCAAAAATAGACAGAACGCAGATAGGCCAAATGCCAAATGTGGGTCAACAGGTTTTTGCTTGTATGTCATGTACCCCCAATAGTAACTTCTGATTGGGTTTTAAATTAATTTTAACTACATTTTTTTGTATAGCAACAAAATCAACAACCAAAAATTGCCAGCTATTAACAAAATCTTGAATTAAAAACAGACAGACATTTATAAATAATTGTATGAAACCAAATTTTTGAAAGAGAAAGAAAAAAAATGTGCAACAAGATCACACTTTCAGCAACATAAGTCAATATATATATATATAGTATCAATAGATATAGTATTGATAGATAGTTAATCTCCTAAAAGGGCTATCAAATTGTGTCCAGTGAGCAGAAAACATAATGTTAAGCCATGTTGGATAATGAAGCTCTTGCCTTGCAGCTCACCTATTCCATTTCTAAGTCCTAATGCTTCTGGCCTGTGGACATGTGTGGCCTGTCGAGCTGAAATTAATTGGATCTCAGTATCGAGGCGTCGGCCCCCTGTGGTGCACTGCTGTGTGAGGTACCACTGGCACATACAAGACGCGCCGTAGCTGCCAGTTTTTACCAAATCTGGCAAAGAATATTTTCAACAATGTGCCTAAATTCAGCCCTCCGGTTCCCTTCTCCTATCCAAACAGTAACTGCATGTTCGGAGTGCTTTTTCTAATATATACAGTATAATGAACAGGAAAATCTGTATTTTACTAGTCAAAATGTGGTCTAAGCCAGGACTAAATCAAGACTAAAACAGGACTAAATCAGAATTTTCTTTATATATATTAAATATGTATATACAGGTATATATAACAGGTTTTTGTTGGATTGGACAATTCATTTGACTGCAGTTTTTGGGGCAGATTTGGTACAATTTAGACCTGGTGTAGACCTGGTTTAGCCCTGTTTAATCTAGGTTTGGACATGGTTTTGACCCTGTCTATCCCTGGTTTAAAGCTTGTTAAGACCTGGTTTAGACTTAATTTAGACCTGGTTTAGTCCTGATTTAGACCTGGTTTAGTCCTGATTTAGACCTGGTTTAGTCCTGATTTTTACTTTATTTACACTTACTTTACACCTAGATAGTCCTTTCCACAGTCTGAATACATGTCTCCAGCCACTCATATATCCAAACAATAGCTGCATGTTCTCAGTGCTTCATGTAATATATATACTGAACATTTCGTGGCAGATGTGTTGTTGATGTGCCAGGAGGGTGGCGCGTGCCAAACCAGCATGCCTCTTTTGGGTGTGGTTTTAAATCTGGGTTGGGAAATCCCCAGTAGAGGATATTACAAGCCCTAATGCTAATGAAGCTCCAGTAAATGGAATTACCAAATGGAAACGCTCACCCATACTCTCTAATTGAGTATTACAATTTACAATGACAAAAACCTAATAACCACCAAATGCCTAGTGTTGAAGCACCACACAATCTGGTCTTATAAGTGGGCTCTCGTGAGATACAAAACATGAGACTGTAGCTTTTCAGACGAGTCCTTAGAGGGGTCATTTTTACTAGTAGCTTATTTGCAACCCTAGTAGTTTTTATCACAAAAATGGTGAAACAAGCTTTAAAACGTCCATAAAAGCAACTGTACCATTCATTGATATTGTATTGGTCCCATTGGGGTCCACTGGTAGCCTATCCCAGCAACTATGGGCTTTAGGCGGGACATATGGACATGGAATCGCAGGGTTGACACAGAGACATAGACTGACAGACAACAGTTTGCCTTCATATTAACCCACTATAGACAATTGAGAGTCACCAATTCTGTAATGTAATAATACAAAATAAATGTACCCTGTTGATGCAGTCTTTAGAGAATGGACTAAAGTAAAACTCTGCTACTATTGGTCAAAGTGGTACCCTACAAACTTTGAATTGATGTTGCTCGAGGCCAGGGCAGGGAATAAAGTGAGTGGGTAGTGGGTAGGCGTTTGAATTCCGCCCGAGTGCATACTGTCGTTGTGTCCCTGGGCAAGACACTTAACCCGCTTTTCCCACGAATGAATGCGGTTGTGTGATTGGTGTTTGGTGGTGGTCGGAGGGGCCGTTGGCGTGCAGTGGCAGCTACGTCTCTGTCAGTGGGCCCCAGGGCAGCTGTGGCTACAGAAGTAGTTCACCACCACCAGTGTGTGACTCTGGAGTGATTGAATAATGAATTTGATTGTAAAGTGCTTTGAAACTTACAGACTGCACATTTAACTACTAATTATGGCTAGATTTGGTTCTGTAAACATTTGCCAAGAACAAAAGAGTGAGTTCTAGAATGAGAGTATTTTCCATTTCCTTGTTGTTTCCTGCAGTCCATATTTCCTTAGATTGAATAATGTTTTTTCAGTTTGCCTGAATTACTCAAAGTGATCATTTTGAAAACACATCCTCCAATCTGCTCAAATAATAAACAAGACCAGCCCGGCTCTTCAAAAAGCCCCAGTGATCAATAAAAAGACAATTTTTGGTCGGGCTCGGAGATGATTTGCGTTTCGATCGTGTTCAGTCCATCTCATCAGTCTGTCTGGTTAGAAATGTGTGTGAAAAGGTCGGTGTTTCTTTCTCTGTGATTCTTAGGCTTCTGTTTTTGGCCAAGATTGACCTGGTTTTTACTTGTTTAACACTGGTTTGATTTTGATTTTAGACCTGGTTTGGACTGGATTTTAGACCTGGCTTAGTCTTGAGTTAGACCTGGTTTAGGCTTGAGTTAGACCTGGTTTGGACTGGATTTTAGACCTGGCTTAGTCTTGAGTTAGACCTGGTTTAGACTTGAGTTAGACCTGGTTTAGGCTTGAGTTAGACCTGGCTTAGTCTTGAGTTAGACCTGGTTTAGACTTGAGTTAGACCTGGCTTAGTCTTGAGTTAGACCTGGTTTAGGCTTGAGTTAGACCTGGTTTAGGCTTGGGTTAGACCTGGCTTAGACTTGATTTAGACCTGGTTTAGGCTTGAGTTAGACCTGGTTTAGTCTTGAGTTAGACCTGGTTTAGGCTGGAGTTAGACCTGGTTTAGGCTTGGGTTAGACCTGGTTTAGGCTTGAGTTAGACCTGGTTTAGGCTGGAGTTAGACCTGGCTTAGTCTTGATTTAGACCTGGTTTAGGCTTGAGTTAGACATGGTTTAGTCTTGATTTAGACCTGGTTTAGGCTTGAGTTAGACCT
>JAVQKC010048057.1:0-11232 GCA_036025475.1 Philypnodon macrostomus | reverse complement strand
CCGGCGCGGGGTGTGTGTGGTGGGGGGTGGTGGGGCGGGGGGGGGGGGTGTGGGGGGGTGGCGGCTGGGGGGGGGCGGGGGCGGGGGCCCGTTTGCAGAATGCAAATGAGTATGTGTCGTGCACCAGGCAGTCACTGGAATAAAACGCCTGTCAGGCTACATTTGTGCACAGCATGGTAACGGCCCATCTCCGGGCACTTCGTCATTGAGGCATCCTCAACCTTTGGCCTTTACACAAATGCTCTAGAAGTGGGGCTAAGTTAGTTACCGATGGAGACGAGTGAATGGAAATATTGTACATTGTCAGTCATGTGACATTTTATTAACTGAGCTGAATAGACACTTGCTACGCACAGGTAAATAGATTATTTTTGGTGCAGTCTCAGAATGGATGCTATGGGTTGGAGCCTGCATGTCCTATATTGCCCCTAGTGAATGAACGTCTTTTCCAAATACTCTGAATTCTGATTGGTTTAACTCAGAGGCGGCGCCCAATTATGCAGTTACTAGACAAGCGTGACACCATGTTTTGCAGGTTGACTGTTCTGATCCAAGCTCCTAGAGACATCCACACATACGGAGGTCGAAAAGTGTCTCGGTGCCAGAGTTTTTCATGGCGCATCCATGGTAACAGTTCCAGTGTGAAACATGGAACATAAAGGATTAGTGCTGGCCCTGACACACCAGTCCCAGAGTGTATGTAAACTCAGGAACACTCATTATACATGTGTCATGTGCCAACTCCACACTCCTCTCCTGGAGCCAGCTGCATGAAGAGTAACGCTCATCACACTAAGATACAGAACAGCAGGGAAAAGCCATGGTGAATATGACGTGTGCAGTTAAGTTAAAAACATCACCTAATGAATAATGGTAAAAATTTACAATAAAAGTAAATGGTCCTCAATCCACCAAAGACCAAAATATTTGTACCATTATATAGGGCTAAAATGAGACTAAATCAAGGGGTACACCAGGTCTAAACAAGGACTGAAGCAGTTTAAATAAATCGGGCAAGAACAAGAATTTGCCAAGTTTAGACCAGGTCAAACTCAAGCTACCAGACACTTGAACTGAGTACCACTGAACTGGGACAACTGTTAGTCATGGGTTGTATTTTTATGTAGCACATTTCTAGATGCTCAAAGTGCTCCATTATTTGTTCACTCCACAATCACACACTGGCAGACAGACAGACACGTGGCAGCCATACTGGGCCAACTCATCCAACCCACCGCCGAACACACCACCACAGTCACACTAAAATTCATGCACATAGGTAAGTGAAGTGACTTGCCCAAAGACACTTATTATATAATATATAAAATACATAACAATATATCGTTTTTAAATGATAGACAGTTGTGCGACAGGAAACCAGGGAAAAGAGTGGGGAGTGACATTGGGAAAACTGACCCCCGGGCATTTCCAGCTCTGATTATGGGCCACATGCTCCGACTGGGCCTAGACTGCAGCTCCCAACCTATAGTAGTGGATGACCTGCTCTTCCACTTGAGGAGTTATGGTAGTCTTTACTGTTCTGGAGAAATTGAGAATTGAGAAACGTGTTCTCTGCATTTGACCCATTTGTGCCTGGTCCACAAATTGAATCCCCTATGCCAAATGAAAATGTGAATCTAACCTCCAAACATGCATACAAACTGCAAACAGGTTACACCTATTATAATTGGGCCTAATGGTGTGGAATGTTATCGGAGAGATTGCAAAAATACGTGATGTCCAGCCTGTCCTTACAGCCTTTTACATTCAGCCAAGAGCACCATTGGAGTCCTCCCAGAACTAAGTGCAAAAACCTGTTCGATGTAATCACCAATAATCCACAACACATTTACACGAGGCAATAAAAACCTATATGATTTAATGTGAAATCTTATGGCTTTGATGGCGGCATAAAAACGGTTCTATCTGTCCGCTGGCACCGCACCCTCCATCATATCCTTGTTCAGTGAGCGGACGCAATTACACTAAGACAAACATTAGCTTCCAGTGCCAGAATCCTCCCCTGGCACTTACAGCGATCACCAGGCTGCCAATGGGCACATTTTCAGAGTTTCCTTAAACAGTTATTCTTTCACTGGGCGTGAAGTGTTGATAAAGTTAAATGCGAGTTGTGACCATGGCTTGGAGGGCGCCCCTCCCCACTTGATGCCTTCAGGTGGGGGGCATAACCTTTGGGAGAAGCCAGCTGGAAAATGTCACTGTGGCGTAAACTGTTAGCGATCTCAATTTAGCATGGCATTTTGTGAAGCCAGTACCTGGGGTGGAGATGGAGGGGGGTGATGTCAGCTTTGGCGTGTGTTTATAGAACCACAGCAGGTTTAAGTTGAAGGCTACAATGGTTGTTATATAGCCTGTTGTATTATATTGATGAATGAGCTTTTAACATGAATATCTCAATCACTCTTTTTATTGTTAGTTTACCTTTATTTAACCATATCAGGAAGCCAAGCCTGACCAAAGTGTAAAACATACAGCTAAAAATGTGACTGTGGCTGACCAGATGTTAAAGCTGTTTTGCTGACTTACTGTGAGGCCTAATTTAATATGTGTTTATAATTGTGTTAGTTCATGTTTAAACTGAGACATCGTCTTCTTTAGACACTTCCATTTGACAAGCTACAAACAGGCCTGTCTGTAACAGTTAGTCCCACCACACCACTGCACCATGAACCTCTGCTAACAAAACGAGTGTAAAAAATCTCATCATTTTTCACTGCACAGGTGTTCTCTATAATTGGACCTATAGAAGGCTCAATAGCACATAGCCTACATGAGCAAACAATAACAAGAGTGTGGTAGACAAAGGCACACATGTAACTGTTAATTGAGGTCATTGCTCCTATAGTGAGTGGATGCAAGAGTGTCTCTGAGTTAGCCCTGTGACAAGTAATCAAGTAATCCTTTTGACCAGGCAGCCTACACATGTATACTAACCCTGTGTAGAAGTGTAGTGAATGTGAAGAAGGGGGAAAAATAACAAACAGGCCACAGTGAGATGACTCATTGTATTCTACATGTGGGACTCTATGGGGATCAGCAGCCAGACAGTGTTCAGAGCTAGAACAGGTGAGTGCAGTATGTGAATGCTGAATTGTAAGGTGTGTGTGTGTGTGTGTGTGTGTTTGTGTGTTTGTGTGTTTGGAGGTCCTATAGCTGAGAGCACATCTGAGAGAGGCCCAAAGCAGTTGTGTTAGGATCTTTAAAGGAAAGAGCAAATGTGAATTGTTAATTTTGTAAGGCCTCCTACCTGTATAAGAGGCTTCATGTGTATATGGTTTCAATATGTTAAAGAAAAATAACAAACAATGAACATTTAACCAATGCTTTATCTGACCCTATTCTGTGATGCAAAGTAGGTAATCTGTGATAATTATTGTTTTACATTAGTCCCTCCCCTGGCCTCTATAGCAACATCAGAGCAGACTTTGTGGGTTACACTTTGACCAATAGTAGTTGTGTTTTACTTTAGCCCCTTCCCTGACCTCTATAGCAACATCAGAGCAGACTTTGTTGGTTACACTTTGACCAATAGTAGCTGCGTTTTACTTTAGTTCCTCCCCTGGCCTCTATAGCAACATCAGAGCAGACTTTGTGGGTTACACTTTGACCAATAGTAGTTAAGATTTGCTTTAGTCCCTGCCCTGGAGTCTACAGACTACAGACCACCTACTTTACATCATAGAACAGGCTCAGATAAGCAAGTTTTAATTTCTATCTTATTTTTACTTTGGGAAACTTGTGGACTACACCTTTGACGGAGAACAGGCATATTTGTCATTGTTCTGTTTTTGTATTGTTTTCTTCTCTCCAGAGCTCCCCCTACAGTTTGAAGAATATGCAGCTCTGGCCATTCTGTAAAAGCAATTTGTGTTTCACTGGAGACCTGGCCACTGAGAAGTGGGTTTGATTCTCGAGCTGGCAAACACATGGACTCGCTCAGTGAAGTCTGCATATCCCTGCTCTGGCTCTGTGCAGTTTCTTTCTCTTTCCTCTGTGCCTTCCACTGGTTTTATATAGAGCTTTTCTCAACACTCAAAGACGCTTTTACAATTGCATTATTCATTGACTCCACAGTCACACCCGGTGGAGGTAAGCTTACTTGCTACCTGGGCCAGTGTATTACCGGTACTAGTTTTAATAGTCCATATTTTTTTGGATGGTAAGCCACTTTCCTCATCGCAGCTTGTAGTCATAGTGATTGAAGACGAGAACAGCAAGCACTCAGGGGTTGGGTGAGGTATAGTTAATGTGGCCTATTGTGAAATAACATGTGGACCACAATAGCTGTTTATTTTCTTGGTACAACAAATATATTTCTTGGAAACGTGTTCATAAACACTCAAAACACAACAATATGCATTCATGCATAGAATGAAATACACAAAGTCCACCTTTAATAATGGCAATGAATAATAATGCAAACAGAGATAGAGACAGGGAAACTTCAATTCAATATTCACACTTGAAAAGAAAAAGTAAACTGCAAACTGTTCGTCCTCCGAGGGGTCTCTTCAGGTGCTCCAGTTTTCTCCCACTGTCCAAAGACATGCTTGAAATGAAAGACTGTCGACTAACAGTCCATTGACCAAGGTGTAGGCAGCCTTAGACCCAAAGAGGCTGGGTTATGTTCCAGTCATTCACAAACATAAACAATAGAAAAGAGTTGAGCTAAAAATATTGATGCTAAAATATTGAACAGAAGTATTATGGCCTCAGATAAGCCAAACATTGCTGTAGACTTTAATTGCCTATATCCTTACTACACAACGCCATACATATCTGTAGTTGTGCAGATGTGTAAGTATTTATATACTTTTTAACACAGCATCTGAGTGAATTCTTTCGTCTACAGACTCGTTCTCCAGCTCACCCACTAATACTTCACATTCTCTGTTCCCCTCCCGGGTTCACCTTGTCCGGAGCTGCGCCAGAACTAGATTTGGCCTCTTCTCTTTCAATAATACTTGCATTAGAATGACTCAATCCACCACAAACCCACTCCAGTTTGTTCTCTGCAGCCAAACAGACAGACAGACAGACCACAATGGAGAAACTTCAATTAGAACTTCCCCCTGAATAAGTCATGTGTTTTTAATAGACTTGGGGGAAATAGCCATGAATATATAGAGGCGCTGGTGTGCAATCTTCAAAAACGCTCCATGCGGCCACTCACTTAAGGGCAGAATTGATTGGATAAGAAAGGGGGAAAGGTTATGGAGAGGTCTGGGAAGCTTTTAGCCAAGTTCCTGGATGGATGTGTGCTGTTGAAAAAATGGCATTCAATTTGGAAAATAATTTAGAACGCCTTTCAAGATGGCATGAAACGGTTTGAATGCACAAAGACCGCAGCGTGGAAATAGAGTGAATGTTGGTGAGAGGAGAGAGACTGGGGAGGGCTGGTAAATCAGTCATCAGCAAACAGAAGAAAAAGAGTTAGGGAAAGTGACAGAAAGATGGTGCCGGAAGCTGGGATCTAATGCGGCATGAGGAAAGCTTTTAGCCATGTGACCTTTAACAAATGCATACAGGGTTTTTTTAGAGACTGTACAATGGGTGTGAGTTGGTTGAATAAGATTGGTAGCATCAGAAAGCAATTGTGCTTTATGTAATACAATGATAGTTTCAAGTTTCAAGTTTCAAGTTTATTTGTCATATGCACATTCAACACAGGGTCAAAAAATGCAATGAAATGCTTTGGATCGGAAGAACTATTAGACTCGCTAAGATAAGTCAAGTACTAGTAGCATGCAGTAATAGTACATGGTAAGAAAAAGTGTGCAAAAAAAGAGATAAGTAACAATATAATAAATTTAAATTAGGTATTTCACAGGTGGTAAAATACTTCAGATGACATTTTGTATTGCACATGATATAGTATTGCACATACATGATACAATGATAGTGTGAAGAGAAATATTTGTTGTAGAGAACATCCATATCCTTGAGTTGGTCAGTAATTATTATTATGCAACCATAAATCAGCACATGGGCCCCACGTGGTTCACAACTGTTCAATCAGGGACACTTTTGATGACCACAGCATACTACCAACATCCCACAAGTGCCTCCGTTTATGAAAATGCTTTGACCTAGCCATTTCAATGTTGCCCTTGTCAAACCTGCTGAAATCCTCATGCGTTAAGTGTCTTGCCCAAGAAATCTTGCTCCAGCCTTTTAAAGCTTGGACTTTTGCTCTACATACTAAGTTACTGTAGCTGGTAGTAAAAGTACTCCCTTGACCCAATGCTAATGTCAACAAACTGGTTGGGAAAGGCTATAGTTGTTGGATTTGCTTTGGACTTCCTCTGACGCTCTCGATATCCTGGCAATAACAGTCTCTAGAACTCAAGATGGCAGCCGGACTCGGAGACAGGCAGCTTTCCCGGCCTTCTGTTTTGCGTGGGACACGTTCCTTTCTGCCGTTTTAGATATCGCTATATTGCGTCTGACAAGTACTTTCCAATAGGGGCCTGTACATGTGGGCGAGGATATTGTATTTTTAAAGCTAATATGAAATCTCCACTTCCACTGTCAGAGTAACAAATGGCGGCCCATAAAACAGCATGTAGTCAAGAGTTCTCCTCCATTCCGGAGCAGATTTTAATGCACGTTCCTGCCTCTGAGGTGCGACAGCGTGTATATTTCTTTGATATTTGGGAGTTAGCGAGTCGTGCCTGGCTCCGAGCTGCAGCAGTCTGGAGGAAGAAGCAGGGGGTTGCCACTTTGTCTCCGTCTTGTCATCCTGGCAGTCCGACTCGCTTTGATTGGCTGATTGAGTGATTTGTCAGAGATTCTTGGCTGGGCATGAATATTCCTGGCTGGAGTCAGTACCCGGAGAGGCTGCCGAGGGTCGCCGTGACAACTGATGGGGTTTAGCGTTGACAGATGACTTTGTAGAACAGAGATATCGACTCAGCCAAAGAAGGGAGATGCTAGAAAGAGTGCTGCAAGTGTCATTTGGTGGATGTCTGTGTCTCAATTAAAAAGTAGTGCATGGTATGACACAAAGGGAACATTTGGTCATTGTGTCCTTGGTAAGCAATGGTTTTTTAAGTGTTTAAAAACGAGTGTTGTTGTTTGATATAATAGTCATAACACAGAATGCTTTTGCCTGAAGTTATTGTCAGAGCAGTGCCAGCTTGGATAAGCAGACAGTGGGGTGATTTCTTTTATTTCACTGTGGTGGTAAAAAATAATCTGCTAACTGTACCTACAACATGGCACCGCAAACTACAACAATGGGTGAAAGTCCCAAACAGGGTTGAAGAAGACTGAATGTGAGTCAAGAATGAGATTGGGTCCAATATTTACACGAAATGAAAAACTGTGTTTTTAGGGCTACCCCTATATATAGATATATATCAATATATAGATCTATATATATAGATCTATATCTATAGATCTATAGATATAGATCTATAGATCTATAGATATCTATATATATCGATAGATACATACATACATACATACATACATACATAAGTAAATGTAAAAATATAAAGTTCTATCTGCAATATCAAGCCTAGACTTTCTAAAGTGGTCAGAATACAGATATAAGCTTATATAATAAAATATTCCATGTTGAAACATTTGGAAGCGTTACCCACAGTTCTACTACAGCCAATGCACACAATGAGAAAAAAAAACAAAAAGAACCAAATTCAAATCAATCCATGTGGAAAGGTTAAACCAAGTGCATACAGGATAATGCAAACACAACTCAGTTTCTTTATGACAAAAGGATTCAAACTACCAATCGTCTGCTCATTGGACAGCCGCTTTACCATCTGACCCACTACGCTACACCCACTGACTGTCGAGCACTTGACACTTGACATTTATTATTCAATCTTTCACACATTTCATCTCTTTTTAAGTCACTCCGGACTAAAGCCCATGGCTCTTGTGGTATTTTTGCACTGTTGTGGCATGTTGCTAAATGCGTTGTCAGTCTGCCTCTTGTCTCGGTTATAAAGACTTTGTGACAATGTCCTGATAGGCCAGTATGAATTAAAGTCTTATCATGCTGTCAGAGTCCTGGAAGTGCACAGATCTATCCGGTGGCCTCATACCCGGTCCATAGAGAAATGTCAGCTAGCCCGGGCACAGTGGATGTAGTTGGCTAGTCCTCTGCAGCATGTGAGCCCCTGCCCCTTTCAGCTCTGTCCAAATATGAGATAGAGCTCTCCAGACTGCAGTGAGAGGCTGGCTATTGTCTGTGTCACACTTCCCTCCGCTGGTTTTGTCTGTACTTTTATTAGTAATACTATATCTGTTAACATCGTATTCACAAATTGAAATGGTGGTTGTTGTCTTAAAAAAAGGATCAGGAGATAGAGCTACAATCCCCACCCAATTCTTCTTCAGCGTCGGTCCAGGTACTTTACCCAGCATGCCTGAACCCATAAATGTATTGTCTGATTGTCTAGTTACTTTTCAACATAACACTTTTCAGTATATTTTATAATAATAAAAATACCAAATGATGTAGTACACAAAAACACTATATAGATTTACAGTCACATTTCCCCTGGCCCGTCTCATGCTGCTGAATACAAAATGAATGCAGCCCTCGACCCTGTTGTGTCTCTATCTTCTAAAAACAAAAGCATTTCTCTCCACTTGTGTCTGCTGCTCTTGGAGCCACTGAACCACACCAAATACACATTTGTTCGACTAGAATTCTCCTTGTGTACAAGGCATTTAGCTTTTACTGCCAATAAACAATCTTTTCATTTATGGATGACTTTAGACATAAAACATAAAACAGCTGTATTGTCACCGACTGGATAAGAGTAAGTGGCGCATGTCCACATTCGTTTTTGTTGTATTTATCCTGTATGCTGAGGCACTGAACTTCTCAACAGCTGAAAACACGTGGCTTCGTCTTTCTGCTTAGATAGGAGGAACCCCTGCTACAATGTTCTATTGTTTCTATTGGCTATAGTTGTATATGTTTGCATGGCCAGCAGGGAAAGCCTTAAATTGACCAGAATCTAATCTTAACTGTTCAACCTTTTAATCATGTTTTATCAAACATGAAACACTAAACTAAAGGTAAACAGAGTTTGTCACAACATGGCTGCTTTATATCTGTTGCATATAACGTGAATAAAGACCACCTCAGTCCTCACACTGTGACTAAAAGCACAATTAACTCAAGTCCAATCTTTTTCTCCACATCCATCCCATCATTTATCATAATAAACATCATATATTATAAATCCCAGCAGTCGGTTCTTTAGTGAACTCCATCTCTAAGTCCATTTGTCAAAAGCCGTGTTAATTGGTGCACTCTATCTTGTCTGGGCGGATGGTGAAAACTAATCTATCACAAACGCTGCTGCCTCTAAAAGTGCCAACTAAATAAAGAGCACTCGGACCAAATCTTAATGGAAGCCATCAGGAGAATCACTTGAAGGAGGTGTTCCTGTGAAAGCACCTGTTTTAGATTAAATATACCTTGGGCCTTACTGTAGAAACATGTATGGCCCATGTACCAACTGACTGAACTATACTGACTAAAAGCATAGACATTATTGGTGTAGACCAGCGATTCTCAAACTTTCACATCAAGTTCCAGCTCAGAAAATAGTTCTGTACTGTTTTATTGGACGGAAAAGAGCCTCATTTAGAACTAATCCAGGGAACCATAAACCATGCCAAAACCAGATCAAGACTGTGCCTAACTTAGGTGTTGGCAGTGGTATACACAACAAAAAAGAAACAGAAAACAGACGTCTCTCTAATGTCCAATTTCGAACTTACATTGATAACTAAAATGCATATATTTTTCATCCATCCATCCATTTTCTTCCGCTTGTCCGAAACCGGGTCGCGGAGGCAGCAGTCTAAGCAGGGAACTCCCGCCTTCGACTACTGCCCGATCCACATTGCACCAGCCCTTTATGGTACCTCCCGCGGGTGGTGGGTTCACGGGAAGGCCTGACAGCGTGTGCTCGGGCGGGCACTCGAACCACCGACCCTCTGGTTGAAGGGCGAGCATCTACCGACTGCACCACCGCTGCAAAGTAACAATAAAGGTTGGCCAAAGGGTCACCGGTTCGAGTCCCCGCCTGACACAATGCATACTGCCGTTGTGTCCCTGGGCAAGACAATTAACACACATTGCCTTTGAATGAATGTGGTTGTGTTCGGTGGTGATTGGAGGGGCTGTTGGTGCAAACTTGCTGCCACACTTCTGTCAGTGTGCCCCAAGGCAGCTGCGGCACCACCAGGTGTGGAGTGAATGAATAATGGTCCCATAAATGTAACTGCTTTGATAAAGCCTTGGGCATTGTAATATAAATCCAATCCATTATTACCTGGAAAGAACCGGTAGAAGACATGCAGAATCACCCAAGGATTTAACCCCCAACCTCTTAGCTTGGAGACCGGAGCGTACCATCATGACTTATAACTGCAGACATACTTTCCATTTTCTTCTCATCTTTATCTGGTTTTTGAAAACAGTCACTTGAGTGTTTTGTTTGGGAAGACTGAAGTTTTCAATTTAAACAAATGAGGGACTTCATTTTGTTGGTGGTGCATGAGTCAGAGCAAGATTGTCACATAAAAGACAAAAACAATCTTGAACAACTACAATTCTTGAAAGATTTTGTTTTGGTAAAAATGCACAAAGTCATAATGAGGTATATCTGAAGGCTGTCAGTGACTTGAGTGACGGCTCCATCTCAGCATGAGCAAACAGAACCCCACTTCGATGGCACGAGCGCTTGTTTCCGGGATGAAGAGTGGAGTTGGAATTAGAAGAGGTCTCAACCCTGTCTCGACGTGTGTGTCCCTAAACAGAAAAACTACAAATATTAAGCCTAACCATTTCTGTTAGTGATTGAATTGATCACCATGCTGTATAAATCTTGTGGCTTAGCGACCTGTCTACTGATCCAGGCCTGACTGAGCAATATTGGCTGTCAGTGGAATGTAGTTAATTCCTGTTGACAAGGAAGCTTTTGAACTTTCTGTCAGTTTTTTGGTTCATTTTGATTAGTTAGGCAATTAGGGACATATTAACCATACAACAGTAGAAGTTGTATGGTTAATATGGGGCGGCAGTGGCGCAGTGGGTAGGCGCTCGTCCTTCAACCAGAGGGTCGGTGGTTCGAGTCCCCGTCCGAGCGCACACTGTCGTTGTGTCCCTGGGCAAGACACTTAACCCTCATTGCCTATGAATGAATGTGGTTGTGTGAT
>JAVQKC010048033.1:0-41857 GCA_036025475.1 Philypnodon macrostomus | reverse complement strand
TCAGCCCTCCGGCACTCTCTTTTCTGTGCCCTGACCGAGTCATCATTTCTCCATGGCGCTTTCTGTTTACTTCTAACCATTTTAACCTTAATAGGAGCGATGGTGTCCAGAACATTTTGAACACTAGAGTTATAAGAGTTCAACAAATCATCAACATTAGAGTATGAGGCATTTTCAAATCTAATCATGTCCATAAATTGTGTTTCTGTGTTATCATTAATATGTCTCCTCCGAACAACTGCAGGTCCAGCAGCTGGTTTCGTATGCTTTTTTATAAAGTTAACTGACTTTTGCTTCAGTCGATTCCATTTCGGAATTTTAAATATAAAATAATATTTATATAATTAATAATAGTAATAATATTTCAGAACATATTAATGTCTATTGATACATTTGAAAATGCAATCATACATTTAGTCATTTTCTGTGACTAAATATGGATATGGATGTCTAGTGGTATTTATTGTAAGAATTGTAAAGCCTCAATTTTAGCACATTATTTGTTAGCTTATCACAGTACACAGAAAAATCTATTTGGCAACGTCAACCATGGCTAGTATAATATATCAGTGGCTAGACACTTTTTAAGAATTGCTTTGGTGGCTGGTGAGCAAAGTTGATTTCAATCCCTGCTCGTCTTTCCCTCCTCCAAGACTAATAAATTGTATACTTGATTAAGTATACTTGTTCAACCGTTTGAAAATGATAGCTAATCAGAATGGTTGCCAAGACAGAAGTGATCGAGTTCAGACTGAGCCTCAAATTGCGATGAAAGGTGGCTTTGAATGTGTCTGTTTCTGGTGCCAAATTAGCCAGTTTGAAAATTTCAGAATTTGCAGACAGGTCAATTCTGACTATTTCCACATCTCCTTGAATCCTTGAAGCAGGCGGGCTATACAGCAGCAGATGAGCACGCTGGGGACCATTTCTTTTTCAATTGAATAAAGTGACTAGTGGGTGTATATTGTCACCTTAGCCACACAGTGTATCTCAAAGGCACATCCACTGTAAATTATGAATATATTCCTTTACCAGATGACTCATGTTTGATTCAGTGATTCATCTTTTGATTAGTAAACAGTAGGGAGCAGTGAGTCATGTTGGAACAGACAGGAGAAACACTGAAGTGAGAGGAACGATGATGGAAGAGTGCACTTTGTGTGAAACCTTGTAGTTAAAAGTGAAAACAAATTGTGTTGGACATGTATTAAATGAAAAAGAACTTCAGTTTATTCCACTACTTCTTGATTGTGTCCATGGTTGCTCACAGTTAAAGAGTAGCTAAACCCTGACCCAAAATGAACACCCTTTAGGTTAAACAGTGGTTACTGCAGTTCATTTTTCCTATTGGTCAAAAATATGTCTATGTCACAGGCCCTCAGGCTCTGATAAGCCATTGTCTCATTCAAACACACTCCTGTAGTGAATTAGGAGTTTGATTTTCATTCTCACCAAATCTTTGCCCAGGCCCTCTGTCTTTACCAGGCACTGCCCATTTGTGTATTTTGGCTGTGGGTTTACTATAGACCTGACCCAGTTGTGTAGTTCCACTATAAGATCGAGACTTAGGATGTAGCAGATTGTGTGCACTAACCAGAAAGATGGTGGTTCAATCCCGGCTGCTGTTCATACTACTGTTGTGTCCTTGGGCAAGACACTTCTCCCAACAAAGTATGAACACCTTTACAATTCCTGTAATCATTTTTGTACCAGCCCCCTTTTGAGGGTACTGGAGACTGGAGTTCTGGGGATCTTTTTTTTTCTTTCCCACCAGCCCAGGAACCTTTTGGAGTCTGGATGGTTCCTGGGGTGGAAAATGGGGTGGGGTTCTGGTATCTTGCTCCTGTAACTTTTATGTGCAAAAATGTCTTATGTTAGTGGGATTGTAGTGGTGTGGTTGGAGGTGGTTAGAGAGGTCATTGATGTGAAATCTCTGTTTTTCTCAGGGCAGTTGTGGCTAGTACAGAGACAGTTTACCATCACCAGTGTGTGACTTGGGAGAATAGACTTTATGAAACCCATGGAAAGTGGAATTACATACTGGGCCAGCTTGAGAGGAGACACTTGCAGGAGGTCACTAAAGTGTTGCCTTATCTATGGTTATTGTTGAACAGCATCCGTCACAGTCCACAGACTCTTATCATCAGAGCTGTGAGGGACAAGGCCTGGACATGTGTTTATCTGTCCTCCCTCCATCTCCCCACACCACATTCAACCAACACTAGACTGCAGCTGAGGGCAGGCTCCACTCAGCAAGGTTCTTCAGTCCAGACTTAGAGGCAGGAGCCACTAAAGGCCATGCCACCAACAGAGTTTTTACATACCTACATACAACAACAAGCAAGTCTATTCAACAATCTGGTTGATTTGGCCATAGGGGGGGAAAGGGTGCTTTAAACACATTCATTTTCACCCATCATTAGGACAGGAGTCTAGCCAGCAACTATGGGCCTTAGGCGAGGTGTACTCAGAGACATACAACTAACAACCACTCTCACGTTCATTAATTTACGGAAAATTTAGATTCACAAAACCAGTATTGAACCATCACAAAACCAGGAATAGTCCACACATCAAACTTAAACTTCCCAGAGCAAATCTCCAACTAGAGCAAAACTGAACCCACTGCCCTTCAGTCTTGCTGCAGATAACTTACTAAACAAAGATTTTATTGAGCTGCCTTCATCATGTGGTATTTGGGGAATCTTAACAGTTCCTTGGCATTTGATACAGCGTTAGCCCGATAATGGGTTTAGCTTAAGGCTAACTTAGTTAACGCTAACTGTTTGATGCTAAACTGTGACGTGTCGGTGTGATAACAACTGTTTGGATACTTCCTTTGTGCCTTTAAGGAGAGGATTAATACTGCATTAGTTTAAACACTACCCCACGAGGAGTTCAAGGACACACCAGAATGTAGGGGAAGTGGAAATGTATCAACAAAAAGTCTGTTTTGCTCGGTTGTTTTTTACTCCTTTGTGACCAGACATCTGTGCACACAAGTCATCCCCCATAAAACTGAAAAAATAACTTTTTAAATCAAATCAATGTCAGGATCTGAATAGGTAGTGCAGGTCACCCACTAATCAGAAGGTTGGCTATTACCATGTACCGTTTGTGTGTTATGTAGTCTGTGGTATGGTGGTGGCTGTAGACTTCCAGTCATTCTGGCCCAGGGCAGCTGTGGCTACAGAGGTAACTCACTACTTGAATGAATGATGAATAGTGCACAATTGCAATGTACCTGTGCCTGTTGAATTGAATCTGAATTGGCTCCCTATTTTGTACTATTTGATTTTCAATATTGGATTCATCTTCTCTATAATACTGAAGTAACAACACTCTTTTGCTCAAACTTTAACTTCTCCTCCCACCCCTCATGCCTGATTTTAGTCTAAAAAGGGGCTGGATATTGGGAGTAGGCATATCCACAGGGGGCTCGGGTTACACCTCACAGACCAGGGCCTCTCTGAATTCACTGAGGCAGCTTTGTTTGAGTAAGTAAGAGAGAGAGAGTGAACCGACTGCAGGAGGAGCTGAAGAAGTAGGAGCAGTGGAGCTTTGAGATTGCACTTTATGGGACAGCACCAGTGTGTGACGCCTCTATCCACAACACCACACATGAACGGGACTTTATAATAGACCTAAAGTTATACCGGCATCAGGATGGCTACAAGGTAAATGAAAGTTGCAATATTTTTACTTTAACTAACTTAATTTTAGAGTTCAAATAGTAAGTAGAATATTGTTGCCATTCATTTTGATTATGTCATCAGCACTGCAAAACTCAGCACATCAATCTAATGGTTTTAATTCATTTTATTTACACATTTTTGCATCTGAACTTCATCTGGATGGCTTCACAGTGAATGAAAGCCACATTATTTTGACTTTTCAACTACAATTTTTCTGACCCGATACTTAGTTTAGTGCATTGTTTTATAGAGTTTAGTGTAGTTGTTGTTTTGATTCTTTTCAACATTTTGCATCAATAATTATAGGAGGCTTTATGATAAATCAAAGTCCCAATATTTTAATCCATTACTTGTGCCTTAGTTTAGGAGATGGGTTTGCATCCCTTCCCAAAATATGGAAGAGTAGACCATTTGGACATTGAGTTAAATATTATTTATTATGACAACAATACTGCAAATCTAATGCACAATAGAGTTTTTAGTAAGCAAAATGGAGTTCACCATTTTTTATTAATTTAGACATATTGGATTTGAACAACTATTTTCCATCGGACTTCATCTTCTGACTTCTGATCTTTGATTTTGTGCAGAACTCCCTGGTTTTTGGGATTATTTCTTCTCCACTGTGGATGGTGCTATCAGCTGCAGGACGGTATGTGTGCTCTGTTTATATCCCACAGGCTGGATTTGCATGTGGCTGGAGCAAGTCTTGGTTGAGTTTTTGCTGGTTTGAGGTTTTCTACTGAGATATATGAATGGATAAATTGTTGCTGTGTGTTCATATGAGTTTGCACAGAGACAGAGATGCTAGGGTGGAGGTTTAACCGTTTATAGTTGGACTTTTTGCAATGGTAAGAAAAATGGAAATGGGAGAAGTAAGCAATTACTGAATCTGTCAGTTAAGCGAACAATTTGACTTCCCATAAAGCATGTGTGGTATTTCTGCTCCTGCGACTGCTTACAGGATGACATATTGTACAGCCAAATGATCCAAATGAATCTGAAACACAATATATTTGGGAAAGTTTGGTTTAAAAGGCCATTGTTGCTGTTGATCGCCTTTTTGCATTATATAATCTATACTGTGATTTATTAGGCATTTAGTTCAACTTTGCACTTACAATGGAAAAAATACAGAGAACAATAAATTAATTCACTGTATAATAAAGTATTTTTTGTTACATCTCCGAAAACCAGTTCATAACCAGGACTATATACTATACCGGTTATATCTCTAATGTGTGTGAAGTCTGGTGCTGTATTGTAACAGGTTGTTGGTAGGTCCACTTTAGTTAAAATATCAAATCCTTAAAAGTCCTTGAAAGTCCTTGAATTATTTGTTTAAGAATTTGTTTGCATTACAGTGGCAATTATTTGTTTGTTTGTGAGAAATTCCATCTGGCTGTGTCACATTTTATATTATTCAGTAAACTGCAACTGGTTTGTGATTGGTTAATTTAAATCCAGCTGGTTTTACAACCTCTCTCATTTTTTCACAATATAGCACTAGGTGTCATTAGATTGCTATTTTCTTCCAAACGCTCCATTACATCTCATGCTTGAGTTACCCATTATAGACCATTGAGACATATTAGGTGTACTTTGGCTTCATCCCCATTGTCCCCATTGAGTTAATAATGAAAAACCCTTAACTCTGAAAACCATGGGAAAGTCCTGAGAGCTTACCCGTGAGCCTAAAGTCGGAGTTATTTGAGTCAGACTTACTTTTGATGAGATCTTTGGGGACACTTCACGTCCCAGTGGAGTTAGTTTAGTCCAGTCACTGTTTATGGCTCAAGACAAGTGCATTGGACCTACATCAGTGTTAGTCTAATAAGGGACTGGTTTATCCCCAGTTCAGACTATAGGCTTTTGATTTATTTCTGTTTTAGTTTTTGTTTAGACCCTATTTAGCCAATTACCCTCAGTTGAGACTTGGTAAAGGTCTGTTTTAATCACACTGTAGACATGGTTTAGTCCTGGTTTAGTCTTGGTTTAGACTTAGTTCAATCTTAGTATAGTCCTGGTTATGAACTGATTTTACGTAATTCTGTGTTACACTTGGTTTAATTCTAGTTTAGTCCTGATTTAGACATGGTTTATTTCTAGGTCAGTCTTGGTTTAGTCTAGACCTGGTTTTGACTTGGTTTAGTGCTGGTTTATTCTTAAATTAGTCCTGGTTTATTTCTGTCTTATTCCTGGTTTAGACCCAATTCAGTCTTCATTTATTCAACTGGTTTAGGTCTGGTTAGACCTGTTTAGTCCTGAATTGACCTGGTTTAGCCATTTTTTTTTTTTTTTGGTGTAGTCTAATCTTGGTTTACTGTAGTTCTGGTTTAGTCTTGAGTTAGTCTTTGTGAGCCATTTTAGACCTGGTTTAGATTAATCCTGGTTTAGATCTCAGTGCTTTGCCTATAAGCTTCTGTAGAGAACAGTGCTTCTACCTTTGTGTTTTTTCAGCCTAAACCAGTTAATCTCTGCTGAATTGATGAATCCGTCACAATCCTAATGTGTTTCCAATTAGGACCGAGGAGAGCCACAGGTTTTATTTACCATTTAATTTGGAAACAGTCCACGCTCCTTACACACAATCCACACGGTCTCCCTATAAAACCCTATAAAACTCCTGATGATGTTGAGTCTTTCTGTCTATTGTAGAAATGAGGAACTTTGAAGAGTTTGTAAGATGGATTTTAAAAGTACAATGGCGATTATACATGCTGCTGTTTGGCCGTTGTAGTTGTGGGTAACCAAGATTCACCACAATGTCTTCCACTGCTTTATGTTGGTTGCATTTTGTTGGGAAGTTGTTTGCATTTCCACCCAACAGCAAGAAGGTCCTGTGTGGAGTTTGCATATTCTCCCTGTGTTTTAGTGCGTCATTTCCCCCAGCAACCAAAAACAAGCACAATAGGTCAATTATCTAGTTCCTGACCAACCTGGCTCGAGACCCAAAATGGGGTGCACTGCGGTCACCCATCGCCCCTGACATAACCCTAACCCTGGGATGACCTAACAACCTCACTTTGTTGTATTGGTTGTTTTCGACTGCTTTACCTCCCTGTTTGCATTGCTAATGAGAATTCAGTGTAATGGATAGCTTTTTGAAAGATATTATCTTTATTTTTAAAGTTGTTCTGTGTTCTATGCCCTAAACATGACACTTATTGGCAGATAGGGACAATGCCTTGGTGGAGGTCTGTGGTCTTCAAAATATTCCAGTGGCAAATTATAATGAATGTCACTCACAAATGTCCAATCCTATACAGCATTTTACTGTGACAGCTAAGACCAACCAGTATATTCCATGCCAAAGGAAAGACATTATACAAGCTTTAGTTTAACAAATGTACAGAGGATAGTGAATTTTCCACAGAGCTTGGATATACTCCCTGTCTCTGTGTCGGAGCTGGAATGATGGAGCACACTGCCTTCATTTTTTTTCCTGGGATTTGAAAAAATCAAAAATATGAATCATGTTGGATTATGAAAATGCCACAAACAGGCTCTGACAGTTTAGCCTGCACCTTATGCTAAGGGCAGACCCATGTCAAATGTCATTACTTTGGGTTTTTTTTGGTCAAGGTTTATCGATAAATCATGGTTATCAAGTACACGGTGCAGATCCAAGATTTTGTTTTGTGTGAATTTGTGTCTTTTCATTTTGTGGAGCATTACTAGGTCAACATCACAAGTTCTTCAAAAAAGGACTTAAAATCTGACCAAGTCAAGTCAAGTCAAACCTCCAGACTACATCTTTAATAGTCTTCTTAAGGAGTAAGTAGTTATATGTTTCTTATCAACCCACAGCTTAATCTGTGGAGCAGATAGTTTGATGTTTAATTGGCCTACAGGACAATTTGCAACCTTTATTAATACGAATCTTAAAGATAAAGGCTAGGAAACTTCAGGACTACAACTTTAATACATAGGGAGGGTCAAAAACAGATGGAAATCTGCAGCTCCACTGTAACTTGGTCTCCGCTGTCATACCTGACAGCAAGGTGTATATCGGCGAAAAACAGCCCCATACGTCTGCCACAACTGCCCCAACGTGCACCTTAATCAGTCATTGTGTGATTTCTAAGGGTTTTAATATTGTTACAAGCAATTAAGAAGCCCCCAAACCATGACAAATATGGAAAAGGTTTATTTTACTTTTTTGATGTGTGTGAAGGAAGATTTTTTTCCAGATTTTGTTTATTTCCCTAAAACTACATTCTTCTTACAGTCTATAGGGGGTGCTATAGAGGTAACTGGCATCATATTAGTCAGATGTATTCAGGGCCAGGGAGTAATTAGGTGTTTCAATTTTGAGCCTAATCGGGCAAAGTATGTGCAAGTTAGAGGCTGTCAAATATACCTTACTTCCCCATTTCAATTCAAAATGGCCGACTTCCTGTTTGTTGTAGGGTGGAATCACTGTACCAAGTTTCATTGCTCTCTGCCAAAGTACCAAAGTAAGTGTGTGCAGAGTCCCATAGGGGTCAGAAACATGGGGGCGCTATTGAGGCATTCTTTATTTGACCTCTGTAATTTGCCAATGTACATTAAGTATACACCATATACACTAGCCTGGATCACTGTGCCAAAATTCATGTGATTTAGTTTATGTTCAGCAGCATTATTGGCTTAATTAAAGTGCTTCAGGGCATTAATTAGTTAATTAATTTTCATTAATCGTAGAAGTACCAAAATCAATCCTGTTCAGCGTCTTTATGGCAATTCGGCAATTCGTTTTTGAGTTATCCAACATGATTCCATAATATCATTGTTTCGCCTTTATAATAACTGTCCATAACTATTGATAAAACACACCTGGCCAATCTTTCAAACAGCATCTTCAACTCAGTAAACAAGCGAGCTCATTGTTACTACTACTAACTAACATTTCACAAAACTCTTTTCTACATGTCCATTTGATATTGTACATTTTATGTATTTGAAACTCATCCAATTCTTCCAGAGTAAACATTCATGAGACAAGTCAAAGAAAACATCTGTATTATAATAGAGATTCAACATGGCCGACTCGTCATGTGATTACTGCAAAAATGCACTGGATTGTGTTACATCATGTAGTGAATGGAAACAAAGTGGACATTTATTTATGAGGATAAGTCATGGTGTATAAAAGTGAGTGGTGTGTCTCATTGATGAAATCATAGTTGGACAGTGGTGAGATACTGTACAGTGGTTTGAATTAGAGCTAATCCAAAGCTGATGCCCTACCCCTGTGTGTGAGACTGGGCCAAATGACCTACATCAGACTCTGAGGAAGGATTTACACATTACTCAAAATCCATGACAGAGGTAATGAAGGATTATAGCTCTCCCATTGTGCTGTATAGAGTATAAGGGCCGGGAGTAGTTTAGGATCTGCAATGCAAAAAAGGAATACCTGGATTAAATTAGCTAAAAATATACAAATTCTACCCTTAATTTAAGTAGTTTTGAACACATTAGATTTTGTTACTTATTTGGTCTAGATCAGGGGTGGGCAATTATTATATTCTGTGGGCCACATTGGGACTGAGGACTATTGTGTCGAGATGAGCTACTCAATAAAAACTACTAAGCAAAAGATTGTCACTGTCAGAAAAAGGCTTACTTTTTGGTGGTAGGGTAAATCTAGTTAATTGCCCTCACGTTGACACAGCAAACTAATGCATTTTCTGTTTGTTGTCATCAGTAACTTGACACACAAATGTGAAATGTGTTTTACTACTCATAATGACTCAAATCAAGACGCAGTTATAAACTAATCTTTAAATTCCTTTTTTTCAGTGTGGAGCAGACTGTCTAATTACTAGAGGGTTGGTGGTTTGATTTCCACTCTAACCAGGTCATACTGTTGTTGTACCCTTGGGCAAAACACATGACCATTATTAAGATACAGTCGCTCGAGTATGTTTTCCTTGCGTTTCTCCTGCTGCCCACAGACATGCGTTGTATGACTTTCTTATAGGGAATGTTTTGATAGATGTTCCAGTTTTCTCCAGTCTAATGTTGACAAAATATAAGTAAATACCCAACAATGTCCAAACAGATCATTATATTTCACTTGGAGCCTACATCAGAGATGCAAAGGTCACACTTGTGTGGCCCCGGACAAAAGCTACGACACACTTGGCTAAAGACAGCACGGCCTCTGACCTCTTCACAACAAAGTTGGCTTATAGGACCAGACTTAAAGACTCTCAAAAATGTAGATGGTAAAGATAGAAGCTCCTCATAGGATCTGGATGAGAATATAATGAGGTCTACTTCAGAGGTTTTCAAGCTGTGGTACAGGTCTCACTGGTGGTACTTTTGTAGTTCAAGTCTTACAGTCTGTTTTAGTCCTGCTCTTGTTGAGGGATTGATTGATTGGGTTTAGTGTAGGCACAGTTTACATTGGATTTAGACCTGGTTTAGTCCTTGTTTAGAACTGTTATACACTTGGAATTAGTCCAGGTTTTGTCCTGGTTTAGTCCTTGTTTAAAACTGTTAAACACTTGGAATTAGTCCAGGTTTTGTCCTGGTTTAGTCCTTGTTTTTAAAAGATTTGAATCCATCCAACATGGCTTTAGTCCTGGTTTTGGACTTAATATACACCATGTTTAATTCTGTATTCCAGCACATTAATGTCTCTGTTGCTGTAGCGGGGTAAACTTTAGCAAATTTTTCCATAAAACAAAAAAAATGTAATCAACATTTTCCCATTGATTTTATTCTCCCCACATCATCTGCTATCTCCATTCTTCCAATCCTTAAGTGTCTGTTACATGTTGTTCTATTGCTCTAATTAAAAACATTATAATCAGTCGTTAAATTGCATATGTTTAACAGATGAGGATCAGAATGTTTATCCCGAGGTGTGATAATATATGGGGTTTTTAGGCTTGTATCTTTCATCTTTAGCTGATGATGCCAAGACTGTGTTCGTTTACATGCCGCTCGTTAGCAAAACATCTAAAGCTAACTCTCCCTGAAGGCTTTTTTTGTTTGTTTTATGGCATTGAATGAAAGCGATAATCAAAGCACAGCAAAGATGAAGAAACCAGTGTATGTAATGTTTATGGTAAATATGACATTAGGATAATCAAAGAGACAGCCTAATTGGTTCAAGTATAAATAATGCCTTCCTATATAGGCTAAGTGGATACATGTTTTTATTATACAATACAGAAGTTTGTTTTAATGTAAGCATATGTAGGTATCTTTAAAGCTTTTTGGTCAGTATGTCAGCCATATTGTTAGGATTTTCTTAGGGTACACATGGACGAAACTTTGGCTCAGATGACCAAGGGATTGCAATGACTGTATTCAAACACAATTTTTGGATTTTGCCAAGCTAAGCTAATGTTAACTTTCTGAAAACAGTTTTGGGAAGTCCATTGTCTATTCAAACTCAACTGTACCCCAATGAAGCTGGGACTATAACAAATGGCCATAAAATTCACACTAAAACCATACACAGCACTATTGTCATTATAACGTCCCACGTACCTACAATGACTGCACAGCCTGACGCTTGGCTCTAGTTATTCTTATGTAATGCAGACAGTTGTGTATTCAAGTGTTTTTTCCTGTTTGCTCATATGGCCCGAATATGTGACCAGCTCCAAGCCTGTGTCATCACATTAGCACATGTTTAGATGCTAATGGAGGAGGCGGGGTTAGCACAGACGATAGCTTGAATGCGCTGAGCTAGAATTGCTTGTTGACCGCTAGCATCAAAAGTTCGGGAAATGCAAACTTTGAAAGGTGTATTCGGAAGCGGTCGGAATGGAACTGTATTCAACTTTTTTGTGACCTGTTTTAGGCCTTGACCCCCCCAGTTGAGAACCACTTGTCTAAAAACAACAGCGTAGTGGTTTTACAAGAGGGCTAAGGTCAGTGTTTGACTCAAGTTGAACCATAAAAGAGGAGCATATAATGACATCATAATGACTATTGTGTTGTTTTAGCAGCTGTACAAATGTGTATGTACGAGATGGAAAATATTGTTACAAACTGAATTTATAGCTATACAGTTTAATCCCTTTACTTTGATGCTGTGTTATAAATCTTTGTGTCAAAATGTGGGTAAAACAAAGTTCAGATCTGGAAGTGCATTGTGTTTCTATGTCATGTGTGTTATTGATAATTTATTAGGGCAGATCCCTTCATCCTATTTTGTAAAACGCTGACTTGTTTGGCACTAGAAAAGGTGACACTGACTGGTCTTGCTCACTTAGCATAAATGGGACAGAAGAGCCAGGTATTGTTAAGTTACCTGTTCACATTCATTAACTATGGCCAGTTTTTGCCCTCTAGTTAGTAACTATAAAGGTCTGTCTTGTCAATGGGACAAAAAACAGAGAGAACCCACTGTAACACGGGGGAGGGAATGTACGTAGACGCCACTCAAACAGATTTTCGGCCACTTGCCCAGGAATCAAACCTACAACCTCCTTGCTTAGAGGCAGGAATGCTAACCAATCTCCTACTCACATTCAAATCTTTAGTTACTGTAGGTGTCCCATGTTGCTATGTAGTAAAGTAAAAGAGTTTGCATTGAGGTATTCAGGGAAAAAAGGGTCTGTGATAGCCTTATGTATTATGGCTCCACAGTGTTTCCACAGTAGATTTGCCCAAATGGAAAGAGACATTTAATGAATTGTATCTGCTAGTGATGAAGTCTATCAAAAATGTATGGGTTTTATCTTTGGACTAACCCAATAAAGAGCCATCTAAAGGGAACAATGTTGTGAACGTCTGCAGACTTGACAGGTCCCTTAGAACCACAAATTGAATCATTGTCTTGTGATTTCTGCTGACATAACATTAACATAACATTTGAAGAAAACGGCCACATCTGCAAATAATCAGGAACCATTTCCTAAAACGTAAACCATATTGTCTACCGTCTGTCCTGGTGGGTACAAACAGGAACCACTAAATCTGTCCTAAGCCACTATTTTGAGAAGGAGGCACACTTCAAAGTGGAGGAATCCCAAGACAATGACCGGAAAAGCTACCTATGGGCATTTTTTGACACTGCATGTTTTTATTTATTGACAACAGTGTATTTATGGAGACAATAACAAATGTGGTTAGAGCAAACATGTTGGATGAATTTAAAGAGATATTCAACAAAATGTGGAATGCTCAGCTGCAGGTTAGGGTTTCTGCCTTTCAGTTAAGTTCTTGTGGGTAAGATCCTGAGGCCACTTGAAAGTGATCTCTCTGTTTGGCGTATGCATGTCCTCCCTGTGTTACCATGGCTTCTCTCTTCCTCCCACTGTCCAAAAACATGCATGCATCTGTGTATATCTCTGTGTCAGATCTGTGACTAACTGACTATTGTCCAGGTTGTACCCCACCCAAGGCCAGAGGTGGGTTGAGTTAGAGTACCGTTACTTTAAAATAATGTTACTCAGGTAAAAGTAAAAAGTACTCATAATTCACATAATTAGAAAAGTCCTGGTGAAAAAACTACTCGTCCTGAGTAACTGTTTGAGTGTAATGTCAGATTATTTCTTTAATTTTGATTTTGATATTTTCAAAAGATAAACTAAAAACCTAAATAATCATTTTCACAAGGAACATAATTTCCACATAATCACATTTTTCACATAAAGCTGTTCTTACATGACACACAGAGGAGGTAAAAGTACTCTTACTCTTTCTAGATTTCCAAGATTTTACTCAAGTAAGTACAGTTACTTCAAAATATTATTACTCAAGTAAAAGTAAAAAGTATTGTGCAGTAAAGATACTCTATGAAGTACAATTTATTTAAAAAGCTACTCAAGTAAATTTAACTGAGTAAATGTAACTGAGTATTACCCACCTCTGCTCAAGGCCTATCATTGCAGGCATTGACTCCAGCCTCCAGTTGCTGATTTGTGTTCAAATATTAAAGACAAACATTACTAGACTTGAAAGCTAATTATTACACATCCTCACTGATGTGTTTTCCATCAAAGAGCATATATTCAAAGTGCTGCAATGCATTTGATGTGGGTGATCTCTCTGATGCTGTCATGCCTTTTTAATGAAACACTTCTATTATTATTTTCTGATAATAGCGTTCAATCTTTCAACATTAAATTGATGGAGACACTTAAAACCCCCCTAATTCATTTTTGTAGGGGTTAGCATTTAGCATAGGCCTCTAGCTCATACTTAAATACCTCATAGATGCATGGTGACTGAGCTGTAAGTGAGCAAGGATGTTCTGGGTTCAATCCTAAGGTTTGCTAACTACAGTCTCTTTCAATGGAGTCTGCATGTCCTCCCTGTGTCACTGTGGGTTCTCTCCTCTTGCTCTCACTGTCCAAAGTCATGCATATGCTGAGAATTGGTGATTTGAAATTACCCCATAGTGAATGAATGTGAGAATGAATGGTCTCTGTATCAGCCCTGCAACTAACTGGCCATAGTCAAGGGTGTAACCCCACCTATGGCCCATAGTTGCTGGGATACGCTTCAGACCCCAATGACTCTAATAGACCAGTTTGTGTAGTTGTGCTGCACAGTTTTGCGTACTTTCTTCCACCTCTGCCATTTATTGAGTTTGTCAAAATTTCCAAAGTTGAATAAAAATTACCCTAACTCTGGCTCATATATTTTGGTTACTCAAAACATGGAAACAGCAGCAACAGTGAGCCTTCTGTACAGACCTCCAAAGGAACTCACACCTCGGTAAACTGTCGTCATTCAGAGGTTTAAAACTGTAATTTATGATAATGTAAAATGGCGGCGTGTTTATGTGTTTTTATGTGGGAGACGCAGACTTCCTGACTTTGAAGAGTGTGTCAAAGGATGAAAATATGGGATTTATAATGATCTCAAACAAGACGGTGGTTGTTTGGGGAGAAATGTGGAGTCATGCAAAAGTGGACTGAGTCATGGAAGGAGAGGTTAGACTCAGAAATAAAAAGGTGTTCATTAGAAGCTGCACAGTATGAGTAAAACATTTGATAATCATGTTGAAAGTGGATATCAATATTTTTGCGATATTTTGATGCATTATTTACTAGTTTAAACTGCTTCAAAATCAAAACTTAAGTCTAAACAAGGACAACAGATAATCATGGCTAACATTTTAAATATATATGGAAACATTATAAAAAAATATATAATTTCGCAATAACAATTAAACTCTGTCGTATGTCGTTGCATTTATGATTGTGAGGGCCCTATCAAGACACATTTCTGGCACTATAAAAAAGGTGGCACAGACTGGTCTGAGATGGAAGAGCCAGATATTGTTGGCTTACCTGTTCACTATAGCAATTTGTGTTCTCTAGTTCAACTATAAATGCCTGTCTTGTCAATGGGACAAAGCCAGAGAGAACCCACTGTAACACGGGGGAAGGCATGTAGACTCCATTCAAACAGATTTTTGGCAACTAGCCCGGGGATCAGACCTACAACCGCCTTGCTTAGTGGCAGGAATGCTTACCAATCTTCAACTCACATTCAAATCTTTAGTTACTGTATGTGTCCCATGTTGCTATGTAGTAAAGCAAAAGAGTTTGTTCGTATGTTATCTCTGACGTGATGTGGCTGTCTACCCCACGGCAAAGACATGTATGTAAAGGTGAACTGGCCAGACGTGTGCCATCAAATAGTAGTGATTGAGTTGTGGCATTAAGGGTTTCGAAAGATCATTGTAATCGCTCCTTCGTCAGGCCTAATCTTAACTTTGCCAAAATCCTTTCATCAGCCTATCTTCTCCCTAAAGCATCTAAAGCCAAGAAAAACCTCCAGCAGTGGTGAAGCTGTCATGTGCTAATCTGAGCTGTGGTGGAGGTGCAGGTGGGCTTTGACCGAGCAAACATATCCTGACTCAACAAACACAGGTTTAACAAAGAGATCCAGGTTCAAGTTTCAGATCTCCAGACTGAGACAACAGAGTGGTATTTGTTTCTTTGGTTTATGGAGTCATCTATTAACTACACAGACAGAGGGGTCAGGGCCAGGCTAATACACATGAACTGTCTGACCTTATATAACCCACTAGGACTTTACTCTAGGGATTATGATAATGAATTATAAAAAATAAATAAATAAATTAAAAAAAAATACCAAAATAAAAGAAACATTTATACACAGCTAGAACAAGTACTATAACAATACAGTACTGGGGTGACCAGATCATAATGAACAAAATGTGGGACATAAAGTGTGGGATAAAGTGGGACGCAGCAGTTTAAATGAATGTCTTTGGTCATTTATACGGTTGAAATAGCTTGATGATTTGCACAGATTCAATTTCCATGCACTAAATGCTATGCGGTCTAACGCTAAGTGGGACATCTGGTCACGAAATAGTGCCTTTAAACCACTTCACCACAGCATTTATTTTGCATTTAAGTCTTTCTAGTGTAGGGACAAATTTATACTGTTATGCTTTTTTGATTCATTTGATGACCGGACTGATAATGCCTTTAAGGCCCAGTTTAGACCTGGTTTAGTCCTGATTTAGACCTAAATAGATGTCTGTGTAGTAATGCATTTCTTTTATTCTATTTTATTCCTCAATTTAGACCTGATTTAAGTCTGTTTTATATGTGACTTGGTGTGGAAATTCATTCATTAGTCCATAATAACACATATAAACATCACGTCACTTACATCCTGACAGACTAAGACTAATTGAGATGAGGAAGAGTAAAGGTAATATTTGTGAATAGACTGCCATAGACTGCCCTGTTGTTAGTGTCAGTCCTCCTCTTACAGAGCTGCAGACATGTACAGACACGCTCCTATACGTCTATATGGAGCATGGCCTGTATAGTCAACACATTCAGAATAACAATAAAATTATAAATATCTAATGTGGGCATTCGACAGATTTGAAATGAGCTAATATAATTGCATAAGATGAATAATCATTTTTGTATTACATTGGTCGACTCTTACCAGCAAACCTCATCAATATTTGCATTCTGATATATAACTTACATAAGAATACAAAATAAGTTATGTGTCTGTTATGGTCTACTCATTTCGTAAGCAATGAATTAATGTCTGCAAAAAAATCCGAACAAAACTTAAATAGTGAGATTTAATTACATAAAATAAACGATCTCTGGCCTATTTATGCTTATCTCAGAGCTAATTATACACCTATTTTTATTATGTAACATGTTTTATCTTCACCAAGGAGGTAATGTTTTCGGTAGCACTGGTTTATCTGTTGGCAACTCAAAAAGAGATGCACCAATTAGGATGAAATTTTCTGGGAAGGTCACAAAACTCACAAAGACCCATTTATTAGATTTCGGGCATAATCTGAAACATTGCCTGGATGCAGGATTTATTAAAAGAATGTAATCTTTCAGACTGTCATTCTCTGAAAAAGTACTGCACAGATTAGGATGATTTTCAGGGAATGTCAGAAACTACAAAAAGACCAATTGATTCAAATTTGGGAGTGATCTGTGGAAATGAGCTGCCTTGGCGGAGGTCTGCGCTCTCCCAGTTGTTTCTAGTTTTTTGTTTTGTTTTGTCAACTACTTTTTTAAGATATTTGGAGCAGCTATCATGAGGACAGTTGCCCTGTTGTAGTGGGGAATAGTACAAAGTGTCATTTTAATGTTAGCTGTGTGTGTGTTGTGTACTTGTATTCAGATGGTTTGCAGCTGTGTTGATTTTGAACACACTTTCACCCTCTTCACTCTCTCCAGTCTAATTCATGGTTTGGCTTTAGTTCACCCTATTGTTTCCAACCAGACGGCTGGTAAACACCTGCAAACATCTGGCACGGACTACATCAATGTTTATTTTTTAGTATTATGCATAAAAATAGTATTGTAATCCTCAATTTGACAGACATCCTTTCATTAGCTATGTCAGATTTTGTGGGTCACACACACCCAGATGTTTTCTTTCTTGGCTCGTGTGCAAGTACAGCTGTTTTGCCAGCATTTTGTAGATTTTATCACATTTAGACTTGAAGAAACATGGCGGTTTTGTCTGAAATATAGCTATATCGACTGAATACATACATACATGCTGAATAAGCTAATAATAAAAGACCAAATCTGGCACAATGAAGACAATTAGAGCAATTGTAAATCAAATAAAAAATTTAGGGTTAAATTCTAAGATTATATTCAAAATTCTGACTTATTCCCCTCAAAATTCATACATTTTTTGGGGGGGTGAGACCAAGACATTAATCTCAGAATTTAACCCTCAAATTAGTTGTATTTACAATGGCCCTAATTACTCCCAGATTCAAGAACATGGTGAAAATAATTTATTTATCAATGGTTGTAGATAAATAAACTGTTGAAAACTGTGAAAATATGGGACACAGCCTCAATTTGGACTAGATTTGATCAGAAATGCTGTGCAAAGTGGGACATTTGGTCACCCTATGATGCAGTTAATGTAAACATACAACCACTGCCAACCAACCAGAGCAGACTTTAACAAAAGAGATCTTGGCTTTAGACCCACTTTACTTTGCCATGAAAGTGAATAGGTCTACCTTTTGTCTTTTTTGTGCTTTACTACATAACTTGAACAAATGGTGTCAGTCAGTACTTGAGCTAATGCCAGTCTGAGCAGTGGTCCATTCACTGCTGCTTTCAACAACCATTTTGACCAAATCGGGTGAAAAACAGAGTAATCCTCCCAAAGCTCTCAGACCCTTCTTCAGATGACTGTGTTTTCTTTGCCTGTCACTGGGATACTGCAGCTTTATGGAAGCTCTGTACGGGCTTTTGGCAAGAATGAAAGAGACATGTCCACTTTATTGGACTTGGACTGGAGTTGAACATTTATAGAGTTGAATAGTTTAGGATCAGGAACATGGGAGGTGGAAAAAGGCTAAAGGTCTAGATAAAATTGGACGTAAACCATTGTGGCATGCCATACCACCAGTCACTCGGCTAGTACTTCAACCACCTCCAATATTTTACTAGTGATCTACACCTAATGCTTTTCATAAAACAGAATTTGAACTTTTATAGCCTTCATCTTGTTGACATAAGCTTGTAACATCAGCAATTCTGTACTAGTTAGCCTCTGGATTTGTTTAGTTAGCGTTTGGTTAAGCTAATTTGTCTTCATGGTGCTGTGGCGTCTTGACTAAATGATCTTTTCTAAAAAATGCTTTGCGGTAGACTGTGTTAGTGGTAGTTTTAATGGAAAGTGGTTAGAGGCTTGTATTTTGGCAGAAGAGGGTCACATTTACTGCGGTTAGCCTGGCACTCACACTGCTCTTTGGTAGGAAGCTATGGATACGTTAACCATGCATTTAAACTGTTGTATGTCCATAAAGTTAGTTCTTTTCTCTGTACTCATAAATGTCCTTTCTGGTAGCAGCAGTAGCCTTGAAACATTTACGAGATTACATTATTTTTTACTTTACTTCAGCAAGTTAAATTTTACTTGACATGGTTTCAAATTGTATATATTTATTGCAATTTTTTAAATCATATCTGCCCTATTGTGAATCCTGGTTTCTTTCATTCACCCTCTTCCAGTTATCCCTGTTAGAAATCCCAGCAACTATGGGCCATAGGCGGGGGTACACCCTGGACAACAACCAGTTAGTCACAGGGCTGACACTTATACTCTCACATTCATTGTATATGGCATTTAGAGACATTTAGATATAAATATATCTAAATGTGGGACATTTAGATATATATCTAAATGTGGGACATTTAGAGACACCAATTCACCAAACAAATTAATTCTTTAGAGCAGGGGTCTCCAACATTTCTGCCCCTGAGAGCTACTTTTACAAAATGAAAGTGGCAGAGAGCTACTTGTGTTTTCTGATGCATAATTTATTGTTTAACGTAAATTAGTTTTTTCTTGAATATTTACCTATAGATTTACAGAATGCTGTCAATCACAGCTCAATTTTGCATTGAAACATTAAAAACTGGCTTGCCAGGCGATACATTTGATTTGATTATATTCCTTTGTAAAATTCATAAAGCCGTTGGAGAGCTACTTGGAAAGTGGTTGGAAGCTATTGGTAGTTCACGAGCTACTGGTTGGAGACCCCTGCTTTGGACAGTGGGAGGAGGAAGAGGAGACGAGAACTCACAGTAACACAGGGAGGACATATGCACAAAACTATCAGAATCAGAATAAAGAATAAGATAAAATTCTACACTATAAAAATGGATGGATAAATTGATGGAAGATGGATATGGATAGACATTGATATAAATGCTAGTTCAGATCATAAACCAGCCGGGAGTATGCTCGAGGGACATAAAAAGGGGACTGTGGTGATAAATAATCTATAGACTATACACTTAAACTATACAGACTACATAACATTCCTTGAGCACTGTAGTTTCCATATCATCATCAGAGTCAAACCTGGCAACCCATTTGAAGTGCAGTGTAGTTGTCTGGAGAGAGTTTTCTCACTTCTCATTTAAAAACACGGGCCTTTTTTTATTAAAAATAATAGAAATAGCTTTGTTTTGCTGGACTATTGAGCTTCACTGAGCTGTATGGAAAAATCACAATATTCTCACATTTATTGTATTCATTTTAGTACGATGACAGCTTTTTTATTGCTACTTTACCAGGTGATTTATATGGTAAAGGTGAGCCAACTGTCAGAAAGAGTGCAAAGCATTTTTGGTATTCTACAATGCACAATGTGTTGATTGAACAGTAGTTAAGTGAATTATTTATATATATATATATATATATTTATATTTTGTCCATTGCTTTTTACATGTAGCTAAAACAAAGCTTTTGTTTTTGTTTTTTTAGCAAATGCACATTGAACATTGAGTTAGGCCTTTCTTTCCTTACTAGCAGCTTGTAGAGTGACCTGCTACCCTGACTTACATAGTGATAGAGAACAAGAAGTGCTCAGGGCAAAGGCAGTGTGAGGGTTTTTGATCATTAAAAGATTTTGAGCAACCACTACAATAATGTTAGCACTTTTGCAATAATGTTAACACTTTTGCTGAACTTGATATTTTTTTAAACCAGATACATCTCTCTTGTGTATAAAACCTCTCAATAGAAACATGACTTCTGAGTTCTGTTTCTTGGCCTTAGCACAGCTGCTGCAAGTGTCTGTTTAGATTTCAGCAGCGAACGTTGTAAAAGTTTACCTCATTCCTCGACTCAAATGTAATGTTTCAGTCCTACCTCTGCTAATCTCTGCTGTTTCTACAGGAAACTCCCCATAGAGGTCTTAAGATTTCCAACACATGATATAACCTAAAACATGTACAACAGTGGGCTACTACAGTGCAGATCCATTTTGATTTGTGGACACCATTGCTTAGTCCTGGTTTAGGCCTGGTCCCGGTTATGGTTTGCCCGTGTCTAGGTTTAGTTCTGGTTGAGACTTGGTTTGGTCTGGGTTTAGACATACTGTACATTGCCTAGTCCTGGTTTAGACCTGGTTTTGCCTGGGTTTAGCCCTTTTTTGTCCCGGTTATGGTTTACCCTAGAACTGGTTGAGACTTGGTTTGGTCTTGGTTTAGATGCAATTCAGATTTGATGTAGACATACTACATACATACGTAGTTTAGTCCTGGTTTAGACCTGGCCTAGACCTGGTTTAGTCTTTTTATGGTTTAGCTTTAGACCTGAATGTATTAAGGCCTGGTTTACTTCTTGTTTAGTCATGGTTTGGACCAAATTTAGTCCTAATTTAGTCCTAGGTTGACCTGGTTTAGTCTTAGATTATACCTGGTTTAGACCTGTGTTTAGTTCTGCCCCTGGATTTATGTAGACATGGTTTAGTTCTTTAGACATAACTTAATCCCAGTTCTAGAGTTTAATCCTGTTATAGACCTGGTTTAGTCCTATTTTAGTTCTGACACTGGGTTTACTACAGGTTTAGACATCATTTAGCCACTGGATCTACTTAGATGTGGTTTAGTTCAGGTTTAGTTTGTCTTTAGACATTGTTTAGCCTTGGTTTAGTGGTGTTTTAGACCTGATTTAGACCTTCCTAAGCAGAGTCAAGTCATTGTTATTTTTTTTTCACTTCAGCAGAAAAACACCGAGGCTGGAGTGGTCTAAATTGCAAGTTTGTCAAGTTTACGATGTTGAGGTTTTTCAAGCGTGCCTTTTCCTTGTTCACTTCGCTCCCCTCTAGTATTATACAGCCCCAGATGATGTTTGATATGAAGGGTAATTATAGATGTAGCGCACAGAACAGCTGGGTCAGTGTGAGGAAGTAACCAATGTTGAAGGGAAGTAGCTATTTGAGTTTTTACACATGTAATTTTATGTATATTTTCTCTGCTCTTCACTGTTTTACTGTAACATAGTCAGTGTTCATATATTTATCTAAAAAAGGGCAAACATTGAATTGGATGTACACTGAATTGGTAGTTAAAAATGTTTATGAGTGGTTAGCACTGTCACGTCACATCAAGAAGGTCCTGGGTTCGAGGTTCTTTCTGTGTGGTTTGCATGTTTCTCCCCGTGTCGGTGTGGGTTTCCTCCGGTTTCTCCCATCAACCCAAAACATGCACATTAGATTAATCCTCCAGCTAGGTACATCCTAGCTCAGATCTGGAGATGGGTCCCCGGGCACTGCACTACGGCTGCCCACAGGTTGCCCCAGAGACATTGAGGGATGGGTCAAAGGATAAAGTTCCCTACGGGGACAATAAAGTGTAACCTAACCTAATGAAGACAATGAAGTCTTCTGTGTAAGACAAAATTACAAAGTTAACTAAACTCATAATAAAAATCTAAATTGTGATGTGGTTTGATAAAATTGCCATATATGTTTACCAAATTGCTCACACTATTGTAATATTGACCTGCAGTTATTTTGCGGTTTCACTTATGCTTGACAGTCTATGTTTTGTCTGACCGAAGGATCTTAAATTTAGCTCCTGCCCTAAAACTGAGGATATCACATGTTTCTGTTAGACCCATAAAAGTCTCCAACAACTACCTGCTGCAGCGGCCTGTGTACTGGGCTTATTTTCGGCCTAGCGTGCCTTAAATACCACCTTTTTATTGTCTGTACTGTAAAATTTGACAAGCTAACCTTACTTTAAAAAGTCAGGTAAACTTTTTTCAATCAATTTCGGACAATCATTCACTTTCACAAAGCCAACAGAATGTAACTCATCTCCATTAAAGTCTATTATTTAACTGTTTGCTCACTTTATATGTGCAGCATGTGTCTGTTTATTGTAGAGCTGCACAATATGAGAAAAATGATCGATTGTCAATAGCCATGTTGAATATTGGGATTTGATATTGATGCAATATTTTCATGATTTAGTTCACTTAAGCAGAAATAGTTCCTTTTATTTATTAGTTAAAATTGCAATCATGAGTAAAATTCAACACATTTCCATTCAAGACTGTAATAGGGAACATCATTTAAACAGTGTAAATATATGTCTGGTTAAAGACCATGGCATTATTGTGTAATGTTTAGATTTTTACTGCTGATGGTGCTGATATAGTTGCAACCCTAGTTTCATTTGTTGTTAGTTGATGCCAAATCACTTTCACAGGGCAGGTTTTTGTGCTGCACTCTGAGACACAGAGGTTTTTTATAGGCTCTAATGTCAAGAATCAAGAATCCCTTTGAAAGAAATTAGACTTTATTTATTTTTTTAATAGAATTTTAACAGTGTGTTCCTTTAAGAAACAGTAGTTAAAGGTAATTGTTTGAAACGAAAAGTTACTTTGTACGTTTGAGGCAATTCGTTTTTTCAGATTTTACAATGTCCCATAGCTCTAAATCTTCACAGCATTGTCTTGTTTCCAGTGTAGACTTTCCACCCACAGTCAAACCTTCATATAGATGTGCTCCGGATAATAAACCTGATTGTGTAAAAGAAGATTGTTTCCAGGCCTTTTGAATGGCACTGACAGTGAACAAATCATAAACATATGCCACAAAGCTGAAACACCTGTTCAAGATGGTGGATGGTGTTCAGATGTCAGATATATAGGGAAAAATACAGTTTGTGTTGATGAACAGAGGGGAGGTCTGCTAGATTTTCCACTTCAGTTAGAAGCCATTTTATACCTGGTTTTATCTTCTTCGTTTTTATGTTTTTGGTTTAGAACTGGTTTTGAGATGTTTTTGACCTGGTCTAGACCTTAGTCCTGGTGTAGTGTTGGTTTGAATCAAGTTAAGTCTGGTTTAGTCCTGGCTTTGTCTAAGTTTAGACCTCTTTTAATCCTAGTATTCCTGGCTTAGTCCCAGACCAATGACCAATGAAGTGACCCAATAAAGCAAAAAAGAATCAACAAGAATAAACAAAAGTGATGCTGTCTTTCAAATGCTGGCCACCCATTGAATAATTTATATCAGCATTATCTCAGATAATATATATATATATATATATATATATATATATTTTTACTCTCATTGGCATAATAGAAACTCTGAACTATGAATGTAATTTTTGTTTAATTCACATAAGATCATACACATACATAAGTGGATATGCCTGGAATTTCTACTGACCATTATGAACTGCTCTCTAGTTGCAATAACTTCCCAAGGATGTGTCAGAAGAATTGTACAATGGGGTTTCCCTGGGCCAAGGGGGTCCAATTAGTTTTTATGGGAATCCCTCAAGCTGTCCTGTTTCCATGGCAACGATAAATAAAGTTATAAACAGACAGCTGCAGGTGATTTTAAGATTCATTGTCAAGAGACTGAAAATCATTGTTATTTTAGTAGTGTTTGGAGAATAAAGAGAACAGAATAACTGGTATTACTTCATCCACTAATAGATTTCATTTATATACCACTATTCAATCTACACAAGCTTCCTCTGTAGCCACAGCTGACCTGGGGCAGACTGATGGAGAGGTGGAAAACATACCACAGCTACTCCCTTTTCAATCTCCACCGCAATCACACATCAACACATTCATATACACCAGTATGGGTGGGTTGTGGTAGAAGTGTCTTGCCAAAGCTGCACTGGAGGGACTAGTTATCAAACCTCCTATTACTGTGGTTCTGTATATTGCTGGCCAATGTCCATACTTTAGTTTTGTGGCATTTTTAGGAGCCAGCACTCATTCCCTTCAAAATCTATGGAAATAAAAAATATCAGTGTACTTCCTCAACAAGTTACCCAACAAATGTATCTAGTTCACCTCGACATCTTTGAATAGAATGAGTTTGTTGAAGTAAGCCCACAAACACAAGCTCTCGTGTGTACAAATCAGATAAATTATATACAAAGCCATTCATCATGTAATTTTATCAGGACACCTTCTGAGTTAGCTGCTCTCTATGGAGGAATAAACCACATGACGGGACTAACTGGGTGTTCAAATCCACCACTAAACTATAACAGTAAAAACAGGCGTGATGTTTTTAGAAGGAGGTGGACCATCACGGGGCTCATAGCACCTGGGCCCATGTATATAACTGCACTGTTGGGAATATGGTGACAAAGAGAAAATATGACTTTGTATAGCCTTGAAACCACTTGTTAGGATATGATCAATTATGGTTGCTTAAAATGGACAGCAATTCCATAGAGTCTAATAATTTTGGTGTGTTGAAATTGTGAATGGGACAATGCAAGTCGGGTAGGGTGAAGTGTCTTGCTCAAGAACTGACCATGTGCAATATATATTTATAATCACATTTATCAGATGGGATTCTGTGCAATAGAAATGTGCAATACCAATGAGATGCGTGCAATTTAATTAATTGACTTATTCCTAGCACCTTCCCCCAGCGTCTGTCGTTGTCTAATGGTCTGTATATGATGTACTTTATGGTGTTTGTCCTTGTGGTGGTATGTGTTTTTCCTTTTGTATTTGTGTATATATATCTTCATATAACACCAACCTGCCAGGAGGACTGCAGATGGAAATTAGCATAAGGCTATAATCTGGCATATTTACATTGTTTAATGTTCATTAATATGCACTGTCCTCCTTTTTTTCTTAAATAAATAAATTCATTAATTAAAAAAAATAATTAATTAAATTTAAAAAGAAGCAGGGAATAATCTACCACTTTTTCCCTTTGCTAACATATATGGCTTCCTCTTTTTACTTTTAATGTCTTAAAATGGACTGGGCTGCTTTTATATTGGTCTATATAATGGTCTATCTGAATGGAGTCAGCATGTCCTCCTTGTGTTACTGTGGGTTTTCTCCATCTTCCTCCCACCACCAAATAGCTAGAGACTTGGTCAATCTAATTGTGAATGAATGAATGAATGAATGTGATAGTGAATGATTGTCTCTCCGTGTATGTGTCTTTGTGTCAGCCCTGAGACTAAATAGGGATTATCCAGGGTGTACCCCACCTTAGGCCCAAAGTTGCATGGCTTGGCTTCAGTCACTTGCCACCCCTAACAGTTAAATTGAATATACTAAATCTTGAAAGTGTACAAAAATTGTTGACTTTGACTCTCATTATAAAAAGTGTACTTCAAAATAACTAAATTAGAGTTTGCTGGAAGCACTTACTCACAATTGATTCTTGACAGTGCTTGAGAATTTGACCTTCAAATTCTGTACACATTTCAAAATGGCTTCTCATTATAAGTCTCTATTGTTTTGGCCCAGTAACATCTTCAAGTCCTTGAAAAGAAACACAAGAGGAATTCCATCATTAAAATAACTTTCTAATGCGCTTGACCTGTTTTTGACCCTGTGAATGATGCTAACAGCTGGGGACAGTATGGGTCAAATCCTTCCCGGGATTGGACCTTGACTGGATCTTGACCCACGAGAGAATATATGCACACCTAAGGTACTAATGCAATTGCAGATGATTGGGGTGCAGTGTACAGTTATAAACATGATGAAGGTAATTAGGGCATGTCTCGTCTCATGTGAAAACGCACAGAGGAATAATGGTGTTGTTTTAGAGACCTGCTGTGTTTAACTATATAGAGACTGGATAAAGGAGAACTCCCCTATACAACAATATATACGGCAGAATAATACAGGCTTTAGAACTGTTTATAGACCAGTGGGTAGAGTGCATTACTGCAGTGCTTTGGGAAGTCATGTCTAGCTCAGCAAACTAGCGCTCCTCACATGAAATATCTTAGCTTTTATACTCCTACAGCATTTGATATAACGGAGCAGAAACAACATTTTAATGGAGAAATGGAGTAAAATGAATGAATTTCTCAAAAAACTTTTCAGTGAAGACCTCCACACACTCAGTAGTGCCCTAGCCTCAATGTTATTTTGCTACAGTCAATATGAGAGAGTGAATCTGTGCACTAAAGTATGTCTGTCCAAATGAATATCCAAGATTTTGCATTTTCATTTTTATGTTTACAAAATATTCAATTCATTAATCTCCCTTCACTTTTTCCTTTAGGGGTTGGGTGACTGGAGCTTTTCTCAGAAACTATAGACATAACGTGGGGTAAAGTTAGTCGCAGAGTTGACACAGAGACAGTGGGAGGAATAAACACTACCAGCTCTGCCATAGTGCCTTGTGTAATTTAATATTTTTAGCAATACAAAATAAAAAAGAACTAAACATGTGTTTGTGTTAACTCTATATAAAACCATTTTCCCACTCTCAAATCTGTCTCTATTAAAACCTTGGACATCACCATTTTACACTGTAATTTAGTGTATTAGCTGTAGCTCCAGATGTTCCCACTCAGACCCTCCCTGTTCTTCTCTCAGGAACAGTTTGGATAAGGCTGCTGCAGTATCTCCGTGTGACGAATACAAAAACATGAACCACAGAGCTTCAGGTCGGCTTTATGGAAAATACTGGGACTAAGATCTATAGGGATTTCACTGTGACCTGAGGAGCAGATACTGAATAAGATGAAGAGGTCAGAGCAGGGGAGGAGCACATGTTGGCCATTAAGTTTCACAGTACATTTGTGAGAGGCTTTGTCTTTGCAGAGGAAGATTTGATGAGTGAGCTGTATTGGGGACTATTAGACTGTGGGAGTTTTGCAAAGTTGTCATGGCTGAACAGTGGATAGAAACGGGTTGCCAATAAATATTAAATTCACATGCACCACCTGCACATGTCTCATGGCTAAAAAGGTAGAGCAGGTTGTCTATTAACCAAAAATGTAGCAGTTCAACCCCACTTATGTATGTATGTATGTATGTATTTGGGCAAGGAACTATACCCACCATGCCTATGTGTGACACTGTAGTATGGATTAATGTCATTGTGGTGGTGTGTTTTTGGTTGTAAGGGATATCATAGACTTACTGACACATATTCTTCAGTCTGTCCCAAGGCAGCATTGGCTAAAGGCGGGGCTTGGCACCATTAGTGTCTGTGGAGTGAATGAATATTGGACACAGTTGCAAAGAGATAATGTTCCAAGGTTAAAATCCACATAAGAACATTGTTGTCTGCATCTGAGCCATCCCTCAATGCCGCTGGGGTAAGCTGACCATTGTGCCATGCTTACGTTTATAAATGGGATTTCACTTTTTATAGTATAAAAAAGTTATTATTTTAAAATAATATACATCCATTTCATTACTGCTTGTACTATTCTGACTTGGCCAAGTTTCTCCGACTGGGGTTCATGTAAGTATTAGGATTGGATTGGATGTATATTGAATGTGTAGTTAAAAAAGGTTGTATGAAGATACTGAAAACAATAGTCTTCTGTGTAAGACAAAAATGACATGGACAAGTCAAAATAGGGATCTTGGCTTAATAAAATTGTAATATATTTTTACTTTATAAACCAGCCCTAATCTTAAAGTGGAGCTAAACAAGTGCCAGATAGAGACAGAGGCTGGTGAAGGTTTGGGGTGAATGTGTTGGAGCTCTCAAATCAAACTCCTGATTCACTTCAGGTGTGAGACAAGGGCCTATCAGAGCCTGAGGGCCTGTGACATAGACATGTACATGACATAATTTTGACCAATAGGAAAACTGAACTGCAGTAGCCACTGTTTAACCTAAAGGGTGTTCATTTTGCTTCAGGGATTAGTTACTCTTTAAATAAATCATGGCATTGTTGCACACTCATTCCTTTCTTCCAAAGCCTTGGTATGTTAAACCAGTTTAACTAAGGCATGTCAAAGGTCACCATTGTTTGTGAATCAAGTGGAATCTACATCTTTTTAACCAGCCTGTATAAACCTGCTGATCGATCACCCCTGTCCCATTATTTTACTCCCCGTTTGCCTCATTCAACTCTCTTCATCAAATCATCCAGCACTTCCCACAACAGTCACTTGAAAAGGCTTTATCTTCAAAAGCTCTTTACTGAAATCCTGACTTTGTGACGGCAAACTGCCAAGAACAAGCAGCCCGTTTTGTTTTTACTTTAACACTTTGGTCACAGATGAGAGTTACTACAGCTGGTTCAACACAGTCTGCGGTGAACCCAAGACAACAATGCAGTTTACAGTGAGCTCGGGACCCCTGACCCCTGCACATTTTTAATTAACTATGCACAAAGGCTGCATTCACACTCGAGTCAAGGATCTGGGCCACTTAAATTTTGAGAAATATGGATTTCTGTCTCACATTTTCAATATATTAACTAACATTATTACAGGTTTTATAGTCCAGGTAGCTTTTTAAATCCTGGTTTAGACCTGTAGTTGTGGATTAGATCTATATTAGTCTCACTTTACACACAACCAATTTTAGTGTTAGTCCTAGTATAGTCAGTGGTGGATTTAACGGTTTGGGGGCTCAAGGTGAACATGGGTATGGGGCCCCTCTGTGTTTGGCTCTTTTTAAGCCTGACAGTTCCCTTGATTCTACTTCTCAGTCCACAGCAAACAGATGGCTTTACCATACAGAGAAAAAGGCTTTGTAATGGCTTTTTTTTACCAAATTAATTTTAAACTTTACCAAGACATATTTATTTTTGGCTTAATTTATGGGGTCCTGGCTTGGGGCTCTAAGCTTGGGGCTCTAAGCAACTGCCTACATTTGCCTAATGGTAATGCCACCTCAGTGAACCCTCGTTTGGGGTTTTGTTCCAAAAATAAACCGCGATAGGAAATCCGTGAAGTAGTCAGCTTTATTTTATACAATTATTATACAATAAAATACAATACAATGTCTCATCCATATTAAAAACTTGTTCAGGCTTATATCCCCCTTCCTCAATGATCGCTTTAAATTTGTTGTTCACATATACCTCTGCTCCAGCGGTATTTGCAGAGACGGCTTCTCCGTGCAGAGAAACATTTTTAAGTCCAAAGCGTTTCTGAAATTTCTCAAACCAGCCCTTGCTGGCATTAAATGGGCTGCGTGAACAGCACTGGTCGATGGCCTGAGATCCGCATCCTCCTCTTCTTCGCTGTCATGAATGTCATCGATGTCAGCAAAGTTTTCATAAAGTTTTTTTGCTTTTGTGCGGATAACGTTGGTATCCAGCGTCTTTTTCCTGCGGTCATTAATCCACAAAGCTAAAGCAGACTCCACCCTTACGATGGTCTTGTTGCGGACAGTCACAACCCTTTTTGCATCCTTGTTAAATATTATTGCTGCTGTCGTCCTTATGTTATTTTCCTCCTTCTTTACGAAACAAACCGAAGATTAATTTATTCCGTAATGGCGCCCTACAGCCGCATAGCTTCTACCTTCCTTTCTCCATGTCCAGAAGTTTTACTTTTTCTGCAATAGCTAGCATCTTCCTCTGCCTTTTGTGCGCGTCCAGAGGTGCCTTTCTCAGTGCAGAACGCTTCGTCGACATTGTGGGTTTTGTCATGGAGAAAATTTGCAAATGTAAATTTGGCAGGCTGTACAGAAATGAGGCACTTATAGACTACAGTCCCTTAGCCAATCAGGATTCAGAACACAATGCACTGTAAAAAAAAAAAAAGCTTTAAAAAATTGGCGAAACAGCGAAGTCACAAAAGGAGAACCGCGTTATAGTGAGAGTTCACTGTAATGGACTGTCAGTGGGCCCTCCAACCTCGTAAGCCCTTTGTATTTTTTATGCTAGCAGCTAACCCCTCTGTCCACTTCCCTTAACACAGTCTATGTTGAAAACAGTGTAGCTCTTATAAGGCTTCACTGGTCAGACCCTCAATAAGTTAGTTTTTCCATTCCCATATTAGACCAGGGCTGAACCACGGGCTAAAGGCCAAATATTTTTGTCAGTCAGGTTAGTTCAAGCCAAGTATCGCTCCTACAACGCAATGGCCTCCCGCTTCATTTCTTATCTGCAATCTCAATGTGAGGCACCTACAGTACTTCACCGGAGAACAGTAGCACCTTTGTCAAGCATTTTGGCTCGGCTTGCAGCATTACATTGCACTAACCTAAAGGCTCGCAAACTATGGCACAGGTAACGCTAAACCTGGTTTAGAGCTGGTTTAGTCCTTGGTTAGAGCTGGTTTAGTTCTGGGTTGGATCTAGTTTAGCCCTAGTTTAGCCTTACTTAGTCCTGTATAGACCCTGGTTTGTTCATCTTATTTATAGTAATACATTGTTATCAGCATTAGTCCTTACTTAATTCATTGGTTTAAACCTGGTTTCGTCTTCCCCCAGGTTCCCCAGTTTTAGACCTAGTTTAGTCCTGTATTGACCCTGTTCTGTTTTTTGTCTTCTCTGCATTTTATCTGTATTAGTCCCTGTTTAATTCACTTGGGTAGACCTGATTTAGTATTGATTTTTTTTTTTGTGTGATTTTTGTAGATTTTTTTTACATTTTATCAGAATATATCTTATACAAATAAATGTCATATAACTCAAGTATATATTGCTAACAAATGTCTTATTTTTCCCTAAAAGTCTATATTATTCAAGAAAATCCAATAAGCACTCTTTACAATAACAGTGTGGTCACAGAAGCCAGTCAAAACAGTGGAGTGTCTAATGTTGCAGAAATGTAGTAATATGGAAATTCAGAGTTTATTTATCTAAATTGACTCGAAGCATATGAGAAATCCCCATATGTCAAATCAGAAGATATGGATCTTAGACTGTTGGAGATATTGTTGCAGGGAAAGAACAATATTACAACTGACACCAGGGAAGGTTAAAGCAAAACTGGTTTAGCTTTTGTGAATTCCCAAACAGAGAGTAATGAAGGGTTTAGTAACTGGTTTCAGTCTCTTGAAGATTAGTCAGTACTAGTTAGACCTATATAAATCCTAACTGCTACCTGGTATAAGCAAGTTCTAAATTAGGACTAAATAAATCAAGTCTAAACTAGATATACATTTGGAACCAGGAATACTCAAGGTCTAAGCAAGTTCTAAACCAGGTTTAATTCAGGAATGCCTCAGGACAAAATCCAACATCATGATGATGTTGAGGCAGAATCATTTTTTTCTCCCCTCTTCATTCACCCTGAAAATCTCTTTTTGGATCGCAGTGTTGCTTATCCCAGTAAAGCTTTCTGAAATACTTTAAAAAAAAATCTAGAACACCAAATGCCTTAAATACAAAGTAAATAGTAAATACTGTATAAAAAGTATGTATAAAGGATGTAATTGGAAGGCATTTTTCTAATTTCGTTTTACATTTTATTTAGTTGCCTCTTACTTTACAGTTTAGCACATATTAGTGACTTTACTAGAATCTAAATGTTGTATTCACTAGTATTTTGAATGCTCTCAGTTTGCTTAGTTTTTTCACTAAGGTTAACATGCCAAAATCTACATTGTAAGTAAATACCCTTACTTACCCCCTTATATTTTGATGCTTGGTTTGAACTTCTTGAACATATGTACATGACAAAATCTATTTTCTTAATGCAATGCTGATTTGTTATTTGAGTTTACAACCAGTTCTACCTAATAAAGTGGCCTGTGGTGGGTTCCCATTCCCAAACAAGCTGTTATATTTATCCTTCACATTGACTTTTTACAGAAAACTCCCTGCAAAGCTGATCCAAGTCGATTTGTCCACAGGAAATCTTAGGCCTTCCCACTGTATATATTATTATGCATGGGCTAAGTAAATACCACTGTCCGAGTGTTGCTTACTTAGACCACCGGGGGCGTGACCAAGAAATTAGTCGATCCGCTTCAATGAAATACTCTCGTCCCAAACATGAATATTGGATCCTAGACAAGAATGCATTCCCACTAACCATCTCATACCATACCCCTACCTGTCCCACACAAAGCTCCTGTTGTAAGCCCATGCATGGACTGTCCCATATTCAGCATCACAGCAGACTAAATCAAAAGGATAGGCACCCCCTTAATCAAGGAATGGAACAGCCCAAATGTGGACACAAGTAGCATTGAGAAATCGTTTTTTTTTTTCTAATATGTTTATTAATGTGTATATTAAAATGGCTGGTATATAGAAAGAATATACTGTTTTAGAGTGTATATACTGGGTTTTTAAAAACTAAACCAGGATCACACTAAGTCTAAGCAAGTTCTAAACCAGGTCTAAACCAGGACCCATCAAGGTCTAAACCAGGACCCAACAAGGTCTAAACCAGGACCCAACAAACTATCCCAGAACACAACTATCCCAGGACCCAACAAAGTCTAAACCAGGACCCAACAAACTATCCCAGAACCCAACAAAGTCTAAACCAGGACCCAACAAACTATCCCAGAACCCAACAAGGTCTAAACCAGGACCCAACAAACTATCCCAGAACCTAACAAAGTCTGAACCAGGACCCAACCAGGTTTAAACCAGGACCCAACCAGGTTTAATCCAGGACCCAACAAGGTCTAAACCAGGACCCAACAAACTATCCCAGAACCCAACAAGGTCTAAACCAGGACCCAACAAACTATCCCAGGACCCAACAAAGTCTAAACCAGTACCCAACAAACTATCCTAGGACCCAACAAAGTCTAAACCAGTACCAAACAAACTATCACAGGACCCAACAAAGTCTAAACCAGGACCAGGTCTAAATCTGTAGATAATGGCAGTTTATTAAATCTTTTTGAACTCTACTGTTTCTCAAACTACAGTATATTCCCTGGACACAGCTCTGACCAAAGACAAGTCCTATACAAGCAATTATATCCAAGATGTTTGCATATAAAAATGATAAATGGGGCATTTAATTATTTCCGCACCACCCACCATGATAACGTTAATCCTGTTTTTAGTGATCTATGATTGTTAAAAGCTCTTAAAGGAGGAGCCCTTACAAGACCTGGATTAGTTCAGATATGTGAGGATACAGAAAAGCCCACTTCTGTTAAAAATGACATAGAACAGATACAGACTCTGGCTTTAAGAGGATGAATTGGAAGTGATTTTTCTTAAACTGTGGACTTGGTCAGGATTGAACAGTTTGATTTTTATTCAGAATTGTGGAACTTTACATTTAAGGAAAACATTAGGAATTTAAAATGCAATCTAGATCAGCATTTGAGGAAAAAATGCATTTATAACATTTTTTACAGACTATATTGCAGCTTCCAGATTGTAGAAACGTTACTAATTAGAGAGTGTATGGTTGTCTGTCTGTGTGTGTCAGCCCCGCAACTGGCCATTATCCAGAGTGTACTCAGCCTAAGGCCCATACTTGCTGGAATAAGCTGCTGTCGTCCATGGAGGATAGCATTTCTCAAAGTGACTGCATGTACTGGTAAAATTTAATGCTAGCTTTTGGCCAAATTGGATTTCCACAACCCTCAGCCAAGAAGTGCTCTGCGTCTTCTCTTTGGACGTGTTCCTATTGAAATAAATCCACAATTGCAAGGACTTACTCGCTTCATTGTTTCATAAGACCACATCATTCCATGGTGGCAGGCAGATAGCTGAAGTATGCATAAGTATGCGAGGGTGACCGGATCATAATGGACCAGAAGTGGGACATAAAATCTGTTTAAATGGGACAAAGTGGGACAATGTGGGACAAATGCAGTGAATGGTTAAATAAATGTTATCATTTAACTTGTCTAACTGGCCACTTGTGTATTGTCAACTTCAGAAGTAGCTTGTTGCTTGCTCAGTTTATTTCTAATCTGATATTAATATCCAAATCCATAAACACTGAGAATGCATGACTGTAGATAATTAAAATGGCATGCATGCGTCAAAATGTGGGACACAGCCTCAGTTTGTGAAACATTGGATTTAAGATTGAAATGCTGGGCAATCCAACGTAGAGTGGGAGATCTCATTAGCCTAAAAGTTAGCCCAATTGCTTTTGTATATATCTGTCACTCACTGGTTGAAATCTCAATCCAGTAGCTGCTAACGCTTGACGACATAATATTTACACTAATGCCTGGTACATACGTATATTGAAAAGTGAATTCAATAAACTTTCCGTATTCATTGATGGAAAATTACTAGACTTTCTAAGCATAAATCAAGTTGGTTCAAGTTGTGGTCGCAGCTGGCATCAATGAAAACACTATTTTAGCTTATTTCATTGTATTGGGTACAGCACATCACTTCTTGGCAGAGGTTTTGGCATACTTCTCCGTATCAAGATGGCTTTTATGATTAACAACAAACAAGAAGGTGTGTCATACTGCTCCATATCTGGATGGCTTTTATGATTAACAACAAACAAGAAGGTGTGGCATATTGGCAAAGACTTCAAGGAGACAAAATTACTGACTATTAGTTCAGTATTTACAAGATTTAGGTTTTTTGAGAGCAATGTAGAAAGCTAGTCTGAACTTCAGCTATTGGGCCATAGAATTGTTTGGAAAAAATTTTGATATGTGAGACTAAATCAGGACTTTTTTAAAGGAAAAAGAGAGAAAAAAGGTTTGACGTAGAATATGTTGCATTATTAACAAAAGGACACGTTCTAAACCAGGGCTAAATTATTGTATTGCTTTTTGTGGTGGTCAGGGAGTGGCTTTCACTGTGGTATGGCTGCCACATCTCCTTCAGTCTGGCTCAGGGCTGCTGTGGGTAGAGTAACTGTGGCATGAAAGGACACAGAGACAGGTATAAAGTGCTTTTGGTGGCTTGAAAAGTATAGAAATCTTACATAAATCAACATTATTAATATTTCAAAGGTGGTACAAGTGTATTAATGTAAGCTAAGGGGGGGAATTGCATGTATTATGTAATATTGATACATAATTAAAAACACTGTTCAAATCAAAGATATGACAGTTATCTTTGCAAACCACTGTTAGATTTAGCATTCTTCTCTGTCAACAAAACCACTTAACTTTCCATGCAGCTGACCCTTTCCTTCCTGTGGCAATGCACTCAATTTATAAAGATTTGACCAAGGTGGAATTTCCTCTAAAATATTATGCTATGTGCTCTTCTTTACTAGAAATAACGGATTCAATTTTAGTTCAGTTATTTTGACAGAGAAACCCAATAGCACTAATTTAAATGGACTTTTATCAGATGTTGGGGGTAAATTGAGGACATGGCTGAAGTGTGGTGGAGTAATTCTTGGCACCGTTGGTTAGTGGAGCAGTGACCGTTGCCAAAAACATAATACGTCATGGAACATTGATTTCTGGACTTGATTTTGGACGTGATGCTGATGTTAAACAGTAAATTAGTGCAGCAGTCATTACTCAGCTTTATGCAGCTTCATCAGCGGACTATAAGCAGTAGACAGATGCCACAGTTGCCCTGGGGCAGATTGACAAAAAACACACATCACAACAATCACAAGGACACATTCATATACATTGAGGCAAGGTGGGTGAAGGACTAAACCAAGAATGGACTGCATACCTGTAGAACTGCACTTGCTAAGGTCCAGGATTCGGACTGACCTTCATATGAAACCCTTCGTTGCGCCCCAGTAGACCTGAGTTTTTGAGGTTGAGATGTGGGCTCCTTTTGTCTGTCAGGTATGAGGCAGCACCTGTAGACTTCATGTATGTCAGGAATGTGATACTCAAACTCAGATAAGAATAATAAGGACCCTGTGTGGGGAATATTGTGGTCTGACTAAACCAGGACTAAACTAAAGAGGACTATACCAGGACTAAATTTGGACAAAGACAGGACTAAAGAGGACCAAACCAGGATTGAACCAGGGCTAGACAAGAAATGAACCAAGACTAGAAATCCAGAAGAGTTGACTAAACAAAACTAGCACATGATCAAGTGAAAAGAGGACAAAACTTGGGCTAAACTGGAACTAAACCAGGACTAAACCAGAACTAAAGCAGATAGGACTTAACCGGGTCTAAACAGGGCTAAACCAGTAATACCCCAGTACTAGGACTAAACCCAAGCTAAACCAGGACTAAAGATTCAACTGCATCTACATTTGTCTAAAATGTTTCTGATGTTTGGTCGTGAACACAGAAGGGAGCCATCTATGCCACTCAGAAATGTCCCAAAGTCAGCAGACGACCACATTTGTTCAATCAGCTGCAGTTTTTTATCAAAAGCAGATACCGAGTCATTTATACAGTTCCCAGTGGGTCTAAACAATTACATGGGGTTTTGCCAATACCTAATACTGCAGCATGTGAACCAGCTGAGCCACACATGAAACAGGACAATATGGCAGCAAGATTTGTGGTGAGAACAGATCTCAAAATGGTTATTTCGGCAACCTTTTGGCTTTAAACCCATTGGTAACAAGTAGCAACTGCCAGTGCAGATGTTTAGTAATGAGCGTATGCTGCTTTGTCTTTTCTCTCAGGGACTGGTGACAGAAAGTGAAAATCTTGAACTTATTGGTGACTTGAAATAAACATATTGCATCAGTAAGAGGTTAATTATAACATTTGAATACTGTTTTAATACATAGCAACTTTACGACTAATCTTGCATGATCATTTTTGTATGGCGTACACCTATTACCTTCAACTGAATAACAACATCTTTCCAGGGGCAATTCAAATGGGGCACAATAGGTGAAGGGGCTACTTGGTCCACTAAATCATGACCAAAGCAGAACTTCAGCGGGATTAAACCAGGTCTAAACCAGGACTAAACCAGGACTAAACCAGGTCTAAACCAGGACTAAACCAGGACTAAACAAGGTCTAAACCAGGACTAAACCAGGACTAAACCAGGCCTAAACCAGGACTAAACCAGGACTAAACCAGGTCTAAACCAGGAATAATCCAGGTCTAAACCAGGACTAAACCAGGTCTAAACCAGGACTAAACCAGGAATAAACAAGGTCTAAAAAAAGGTCTAAACCAGGGCTAAACCAGGTCTATACCAGGACTAAATCAGGTCTAAACCAAGTAACAACAAGGACTAATCAGGGCTAAACTAGGACTAAACAAGGTCTAAATCAGGTTTAAACAGGACTAAACAAGGTCTAAACCAGGGCTAAACCAGGTCTAACCCAGGTCTAAACCAGGACTAAATCAAGTTTAAACCAGGACTAAACAAGGTCTAAACCAGGTCTAAATCAGGACTAAATCAGTAAAAGTAAAAACATGGACTATTCAGGGCTAAACTAGGAAAAATCGAACTAGAACTAGAATTAAAACAACTAGCACTAGAACTAAAACAGTTCTAAACCATAATTAAACCAAGTCTTAACCAGGACTATAAAAAGCCTGCACTAGCGCCCCTGATTTCAACCTTACACCACTGCATCTTTATTGGCTTTAATTAGAGTTTTGTATAATAACACCACACATCAGTTCAAATTCTTGTTCTATGACCACATTTGGCATCTGTGACAAACTCCAGGGTATTAGTGGCTTTTAGTCGAGGTCTGTTTCTCCCAAAACAATGCACAAATCCCTTATTATTTCCCCCCTGACTTCATCCTAAACAGCGTCCATTCACGGCTGAGCTAAGTGTTGCTAACCCTTTGATCACACGGTCTTTAGCACTTAGCGTCTGTTCCTTTTTTAATGACTTGCCACATTAGCTTGATGCTAACAGAGAAGCTTTGTGCTAATAGCAGACTGTGGTCTCACCTGGACACACTTAGGCTTTACACAGCACTGTTTTAAACGGACCAGCTGCGTGTGGTCTTTACTTTTACCCATAACAACAAAATGGCTGCTGTGTCAATCAAATAACCACCTTTTTTATCTAGAAAGGTTTTAGCTAATTGTAGACTGTTAAGCTAATGTTGAAAGAAGTGGATATAATTCAAAAAGGCAGTTGTTGAAGTATTTTGGATTTAAATAAGCTATGTCTCATTAATTTTTTACTTTTTAAAACTAACAAATGCTCAATGTCTTTAGACAATTATTCCTTGTAACATCCTAGCCTATCCTAGCAACTTTGGGCCTGAGACGGACTACATCCTGGACAGCGGACAGTTAGTTGCAGAGCTGACACAGAGATACAAACACTTTACTTGGACATGCATTATCTATAGGACATTTAGAGTCTCCATTTCACTTTTACATGCATGTCTTTGGACGGTGGGAGGAAGAGGAGAGAACACACAGTAACACAGGGACAACAGATCCCACGCAGCCAGATTTTACATTGCCTATAGTCCAACAATTAACTCTTTCAATTTGCAAGGACCCTTTGGCTGACCACTTAGTTTACTGCCAATTCTTTTCATGGCAACAAAATCCTCAAAAGTTGCATAGTGTTATTTAAATGTATGTCATATTGTGGACAAATTTCTAAACCAAAAACTCCCATAATCCCCTTTGTAAAGACAATAGTTTAATGTGAGCAGTGTCTTAGGTGGTCTTTGGTTAAAGTGGGCATGATGTTTATAGCACTTTGGCCAGCCCACAACCACAAGATCCTAAGCATTCAGTCTTCACTCCCTGACATAAAGCCTGAAAGTCCCATTCGAGTAGCTATTTTATGATGACAATCTCGACATGTGGTTGTATGAGAGTCCAAGAATGGTTTTGACAGTTCGTTAGAAGACTTGGAGCAGTTACATTGGGCTGCTTTGGCACTGAAGTAGGCCTGGTTTAGTTCAAGCATAGACCTGGTTTAGACGTGGGTCCTAGAAACACAGACATTAACCAACTACTGTACATTTAACAGTCACTAACTTACTGTACGTGAAACAGTGATATGTAACAAGACATAAAGCCAAATATTATTCCTATTGTTGATCTACTTACTAGCAATAGGGACAGTTTGGTGTCGGCATCTGCAATATATTTATCTCTAGATTTTTGTTAATCCAGTCAATGACAACTTTAATTCATTTATATGCCTAACCTTTCTTACAACTGCTTAAGATCATGCAAGTAGCATACTGGCTAGGCTAATGATATGTTATTTTTATAGCTTGCATGTGGCATCTTTTCCTATCAACATATCCTGCCTCGATATAAACCATAAATATATCTGTCTTTACATCTTACATCAGCCTCTCACTGTTACCTCTGTGTCTGTTAGACCATAATTACTCCTCTAAACAGACAACACTTCCTCCTCTTCACATGAAAAGGGAGTTTTCAGCATTTTTACTCAATGACACAACACAACATCATCCTAACCCCATCTGAAGCACCTTGAAGCTATTACGATAAATACTAAAGACATGCATATGCTATCTCTGGGGCTTCCCCCCTACAACAGTTCTCTACACCTCAGAAAATATAGCTTTAAGTACCGTTTTCATTAAAAGAAAATGATCCTAAAGCAGGACTATAACGTATCTAAACCAAGGAAAAAATGCAGTATACAACAGACAACATTACTTTTAAAATCAAGTCTAAATGAAGACTAAATCAGGTGTAAATATGGACTAAAATGATGTCTCACAGTTTGAGAAACTAGGGCTGCACGATTTTGAGCTTAAAGAAGACTAAAGTATTAACTGTTAAACTTCCACAAGAATCACATGCCTTTCAGAACATGTTTGTAGAGGCTGTTGTTTTACAATAAAATAAATAAAAACAATATTGCAGCCTTTGCGATTTGCTAATTGTGATTGTGATTATGATAAATGATGCAGCCCTGTGAGAAACACTGTCTACATGTCTTACACAGATGGTTGTTGGTATAAATCTAGAGTAGTTCCTGTAGAAGTCACGCCTCGGTCCGTGTTACTCAGATCTTACTCTCAGCTGACGGCCACCGGGAATTAGATAATTATACTTTTTTTTCTCAAATCTGGTTCTTTAAGAATTCAGCAGGTTCGCACGGTTAGCTTAACAGTTTGAATGCTCCAACCGGGACATACAGCTGTTTTGTTGTTAGACACTTCACTCAACATGCATATGTATGAATGTGTTTGTGACTGGTGTCATTTCTGGCAGTGGAAAAGAAGTGGGTTGACTACCATGTCTGTCTGTCACTTTGCCCCAGGGCAGCTCTTACAGCATAGGCATCCTACCACCACTATATAGCAAATGTTATATATAATTGCAAACCACTACAGCAACTCTTACTGTAATAGTCAGTTGTCCCATACATTTTTCATTGGCCTATTACGTTATATTATAGCCCCTGCAGCAGCATTATTACTGCCTTCCTATGCAATAAAGTGGGGTGTTGAAAGATCACACTATCTCGTGATAAATGTCTGTGTGTAAAAAGAAGCTGTTGATAAGGACATCACTAAAAACATGACAAATATACTCGAACAGCAACAACGTGTTACTGAGTTCGTTTCCACGGCAACAACTGCAGCTGTTTAGTCTCGGACCAAACATCTGGAGTGAAATCACTGTTTAAGCACAAGGCAAAGCGAGTGACAGACTGTATTCAAGTTAGCCAACATGATTTTTGGCAGAAAATATTTTGCACAAGTCTACACAAGGAACGAGGCCAAAGAGGACATCACCAAAATCACATCCAAAATTTCCAAAATCAGGTCAGAGTTTTTAGGAGAATTGAGAAATCGGCGTTAGGGATACTGTAAGCTGGGGATTGCTGGATATCACTTCATCGGGGCAATAAAATGCTTGGAAACGAAACAATGGCAACAAGGCACTTAGCAATTACAATGGAATTACATTTCACATATGCAATCTCTGCTTGGACTGTTCTTGTAATGATCTGCTATTATCGTCAGTGCACACGTTCAAAGGCTTTAAAATGGGGTGAGAGTCAATAGCAATCAAAATGAAAAAAATAAATCAAATGATTGTATGAAGAGCCAGCCAGTCATTGCTTAATAATTCGTTCTCAGTATAGGCCTATACACTTACTGGCCACTATATTAGGTAGCTCTTTTACCATTGAAAAAAAAAAAGACCAGGGGTCGCATTTATAAAACTTCACTGACAATCCTTACTAAAAGTCTACGTACGTGGAAAATTCTAAAGTTCCGTACGTTCAAAAATATTCGGATTTACAAAACCATGCGTGCGCACACCTGGCCTCAATCTCCCATTTATAAATCCCAACCTACCCTTCAACTGTGCGCAGCGGTTTCCACCTACTTCAACACCTGGAACACGCCCATTTTAACCTTACATGGCAATGCAAATTGCCTTATGAATGCGCTTTGCAT
>JAVQKC010048008.1:0-15784 GCA_036025475.1 Philypnodon macrostomus | reverse complement strand
GTGTGGGCCAAAACTTTGCCCAATAGTCTTCAATTTCTGGCTTCTCTACCAGTCCCATGGAGAGATACAGGGCCATAAACGCTTTCATCTCGGGCACAGACACTTCACTCCACCGGTGAAATCTTGACTGGGGTTTCAGGGGCAAACCTGATGAACAAAAGTGACGTGCATCGGTCAGTCTCTCTCGTAATGAGCTTCCAGAAGCCCTCGGTTAAAAACATGGACACATATGTCACTGGATCATCACCTGTCATGTCTGGAAACCCTCTATAGCCAGTGGGCTCATCAAAAGGCTTTAGCCAGGGCTGATAGGTCTCATTTTCCCCAATCAAAACCCAGTCATCATCATCACTGATGGAGGGTCTCTGCGGGCTGCCCCTCATCTCCACATGACCCTCTACCGGGCACAATCATTGCAAAAGTACCCTAGGCCACCACAATTTAGTCAGACAACCGGCCTCGTCATTATTGTCTGACACCTTGGGGTCCTGGCTTTCAGAAGGACCCACCACCAGGCTCAAAGTTCGGTTGCTGCGGAGATTATATGTCCGAAAACATTCCTTGCTGGCCCCAGCATTAGCCCCAGCATTACCTACATCTCCACATCTGCCGACAATGCTTCTTTTTTCCTTGACTTTTGAGCATTTCCTCTCTTCCAGCAGTATTACCCCCGCAAAGGAACAACACCAATGCCTGGACACAATTCCACAGTGAAATCAATGGATGTAACAATTCTGCGGCCGTGGTGCCCAAAGGTTTAATATGGTCTAATAAATAGTCCCCAATCCCCCTAAATATATCTTTCCACAGATATATAGCAACCACAATGTAATGTAATGGGCACAGGGCTGTAGATATAATTCATTAAATCCATTATAAATACCTATTATATATCTATGTGACATGTTTTTAATAAATAGTTCATGGTATAGTCTCTCTCGACCATAGTATTTGTCTATCTATGACCATATTTTTTACTTTATCATCAAGTGCAAGGACCCAGAGAATTTTTGTAGCCTGGATACTTTTGTTACCTATACCGGACCACTATCACACTCACCCCTGCCCCAGACTAGAGATACAAATATAGTTGAGGAGGGTTTGTGGAGCGGTTAAAAGGTATGGTTGATATAGCCAAAGAGCTGAACCCGAGAGAGGTGTGGGAAGGCTCACAAGGACAGATCACATTCCAGTCCCTCCCTGCTTTTAACACTTTATCTCCACACACTAAAATAAGATGCACTACAGCGCGTCACATGGCAGCACACATCACCACCTAAACACGGCTTCAACCTCCTCCCACAGTCCACAGACATGCAGGTGAACTGGTGCATTTAAATGTCCCATGTTGAACGTGAGAGGGAATGGATGGCTGTCATTGTCTGTGTACCCAGTTTGTTGTATGAGAACATAGATGCTCATAATAATAATAATAATAATAATAATAAGCAAAGCAGTATATTTATATATGTTTTAATACTGATTCTCCATGGTGTATCTTTGCCACATTTAGGTAGCCATTCTTTGTTGCACAATACAGACACCCCTATATTCAATAAGTCAATAGGTTTAACAGGATAGAGAAGGAAACTTAGCGTCTCAGTAAAGGCCCATAGTTGCTGGGATAGGCTCCAACCCCCAACAGAAATCAGTGTAGACAGTAAAACACACTTTAGTAAATGTCTACTATGACTGTAAAAAGTCCAGGTAACTGACTTGGTTGAGGTTACTTTTAAGGCAGTTTCCTACTATGACTCACATGTGTGTACATTGAAGAACATTGAAGTTGCTATCACTGTAAAAATAGACAAGTTAAAAATGTTTACTTAACTTTTGTTCCTCACTTGGCCTCCACAGGAACATCAAATCAGAGTTTGTGTGGACTACATCACCACTTAAAAACATCAACTACTATTTGTCAAAGTGGTGACCCACAATCTCTGATTTGATGTTGTTGGGACAATAATAATAATTACTACTGTACATCATAGAACAGGGTCAGGGTTGTTTTAGGAAACCTCTGGATTACTGCTTTAGGCACCCCCCAAGTAAATTTAACTAAGTACAGTGCACATGAAAAGCTGTTAATTTTTTCATGCCATTACTTCTCTATGGAAAACTGAGGGTAGGTGCGCCCACTCTGTGACCGTTAGTCTCTTTAATGGGCAGAGAAACACAACCACAGACCTGCCTGCTCCTTTAATGGAGATGAATAAAGCATGAGTAGAATCAGGTTAAAACAACGCTTAGCACCTCTGACCCTCCGCCCGCCTCAGGACAAAGACATGATGTTGGCTATATCATATTAATAGTCTAAATAAAAACGTCTAGAAATACATTTTTATTGGTGCTTTTTCTATCCCCTGACTAGATGCTATAGCAACCCCATGGCCTTTCAAAACTTCTTTACAATAGTGAGTAATGAAAGAACTGGAAAACGCTTAGTAGTTCCTTGAAACATCTATACATGTCTTTGTCTTTGTGGTAAGGTGGAGAGAACACACAGTAACATGGGGAGGACATGCAGACTTTGCTCACACCTATAAAAACTGATGTCAATATGTTATCGATATGCCAGCATTCTGCGATACTGTGGCGGTGGGGTATGGGAAAGATCTACTCCCAGGGGTGTTTGCTGTGGTCAGTGGCACCCATGGAAACGGAGCAAAACTCAACTGTTTTTCGAGGTATTCAAGGCAATTAGCAAAACATCTGTATGGCTAAGTATTGTTACTATTGCTAAAAAATTCAGGAGTGGAGTTTAGATTCACCAGTTCACCTATACATGCATGTCTTTGTTCAGTGGTAAGGTGGAGAGAACACACAGTAACCCAAAGAGAACATGCAGGCTTTAGCCATGCAGACATTTCGCTGTGTTCCGTGGCAGCCATGGAAATGGAGCAAAACTCAAGGTGCTGTGAGAACAAGGCCAAAAGTACTAAGGAACGACTGATATTTTTCAAAGTATTCAAGACAATTATCTTCAGTCTTTGTGGCTATATTGCCACAAAAAAAAGCATTTATTTATTTTTATTATTTTTATTTATTTATTTATTTAAACGGGACAATGCATATTCATGAACATATAAATGTAAATATGCCAGAGTTAGCCCGAGGGCTACTTTACATCTGTAGTCCCTGGCAGGTCAAGAGATAGAAGAAACTAACACACTACAACTTCACACTTTGGACATAATAAATTGTCAATGACAATTCATAGGACAAACATAGTAGAGACAGCACAATTAAATACAATCATTACATACTACACTGACATTTACATGGTAGCTTAACATCAATGATCACAGATCATAATTATTTACTGATCACAGTAATCGGATCACTGTGCCAAAATTCATGCGATTTTGTTTATGTTCAGCAGGATTATTGGCTCAATTAAAGTGGTTGAGGGCACTAAATAGTTTATTAATTCATTGTCATTTGAGTTATTGCGTTTATAATTTTGGGCAGTAATTAATTAATAACTTAAATAATATTCATCATAGAAGTACCAAAATCAATCCAGTTTGGTGTCTTCATGATATATACCTGTGTGTTAAAGTTTAAACTGATCCGGCAATTTGTTTTTGAGTTATCACATTCACACTTGCCGTGATTCCATAATATCGTCGTGTTGCTGATATGTTTACTTTACGTCATTGAACAGGGACAGTAAATAATAAAGCATTTTGTTATTATTCTTATTTTTACCATTTCTTATTTTAGGAAGCCTCTGGACTACAGCTTAATATAACACACTACACTGAATTATTCCTGAGCCCATGCTGCTAGAGTTAAAAGCTAAGCTAGGTACAATGCTGAATCCTTTCAAAAATCTCAGCATCCAGACAATATTACAGCTAGACTCTGACCATTACTTTTCATTGTCATGCTTGCCTTAAACATAATCTAAATTCATGTCTACAATATCACTAAATTGATGTGATCTAGCAAATGGGTGAATTAGATGTTGATGCAAAGCAATGGCAACAGATAAAATGGTATGCAATCAAATAAAATAAGAATTTGAACAAAGTCAAAAGATCTTCATGGCGGACAGACTTTGGCCCTCGGTGCTCGTCAAAGCTGATTGCCCCCTCTGAGCACAGAAATCTGAGCTTGTTTGTTATGGTTGAAGTGTATCAGTCAGTGAAGCGATCCTGCACCGCATCATATGAATAAATAATGAATGAACGGAGGAGAGGGGTGAGAAAATGGCAGACAGAAAAGCACACACAGATTTGTCTAAAACATTAGGACTGGAAAATGAGAAAAGGATTGGAACAAATAGAGGTCTACATAAGAGCTGTGAGATCTGAAGAGGTTAGACATATACCGCCTTATCTTCCAACCCTGTTCTGCGAGGGAACAATCACAAACTTTGTCTCATTGAAAAACATAGGCTTTAGAAGTGGGTAGCCAATTGCACACATTTGAATTGCATAGCATTTTGTGAAGAGGCTGGTAATGAGAGGGTACTGTACACTTAAAAAGGTCCATGGAGACAGCATCAGGGGATCTGATTAGATCTTTGGAGATTACATATTACAATTTGGATATAATACAGATGACAAACATGTATTAAGATATGTTTGTGTTTTAGAATAACTACATCAGTGCATCTTTTGTGTCAGAATATCAGGCAAAGGCTCTGGTCCAGCTTCCACTAGTTCATTTTTATATACTGTACTTCCATAGAAAGGTCAAGGAAATTAAGTTAAAAAGCAAGCTGTACTTTGTGATGATAATAATAATGTATCCTACATATATAGTGCGTCATGACACACAAAGATGCTTTACAGTTGCATCATTCATGACCTCCACACACAGGTGGTGGTAAGATATTTGCGTAGCCCCACAGCGCCTACGCCTCTGACCACCACCAAACACAAATCACACAACCACATTCAATGCACTCAAACCGGCGACCTTCTGGTTGCAGCGCCTACCTTCTGCCCCAGTAGTGGAGTAAACTCTAAAACCAGAACAAATAAATACGTTTTTGATGTATTGGCTTCTTGATTAAACAGTAAACATAATAGTCTCGGGTATTTCTTTACGTGAAGTGTGGGAGCAGTGGAGTGACGTGACATTTACAGAATGGCATTCAGTGTAAATGTTTGAAGCACCTGATAAGAGCACTAATGAAAGGCATGTGAGCTAAAGGTCACTTACTGTTAGTCATAGAGCACTGCTTTACAATATAAGAAGCATGCACTCAGGTAATGTTTCTACTGTCAGCCACACCCCATCTTCACTTGGAGCTCAGACTGTTTTTGTAGGAGCACATTTGTCAGCAGTAAAAGGAATTTCATTTTTGCGCTTTCCTGAAAATAATTATAATCTTGACTATTGCTTTTTGAGTTATGTTCTCAAAAGTCCAACAAACACATTGGCAAAAACATCTCTGTGGTCAAAGTTACAAGGTCAGTGTGTTACTGATCAACATACAGTAACTCCAAATAATATTTCTCTAGACATTTTACAGTTGATTGCATTATCCATTCTCCATCCACAGTCACTGGTGGTGGTAAGGTATTTCTGTAGGTAAAGCATTGTAGCCATATCTGACCTATGACCCGTCCAACCACCACCAAATATATGCATAGGTCACAACCAGAATATGCAGAATTTCGAGCGGGATTCGAACCACCAACTTTCCACTTATAGGACACTCTACAATTGAGCCACGTACTGCAGCCCACTTATTGATGTGCCAAGACAGACAGCAATATTCTGAACTATATATAAGCCTAGGGCAGCAAACTCTCAGATACAAGAGTCTGAATCAATCCTGTTCCTAGCAGCAGATGTCTTTTTTCCCCCAAAATGTAAAATGTCATATTAAAACTATTCTGAATAGCACATGCTACATGACATCATTTATTTAGCTTTTCTCCAAATATACATTCCCCTTTATATCCCTGGAGAGCTGGATACTTGTACTGTATGAAATGTGGAAGATGCCCAAGGTGTTGTTTTGACAGCACAAGAGAATGGGACAAAAACACCTGACATAAAGTGAGAAATGTATGACAGAGGTGGAAATGGCTTTCCCTGGCCTAATATGAAGCACTACGCCTGTCCCTCTTAATCTCACACACATTGAGACATATTGAAGTGGAGGCTATTGCTACATGCTCTTACTCAAAGATGGGGGAATGTGGTAGTTTACAGCAAAGACAGCTACCTTGAGTGTTGATTCTGCTGCTCAATACGCTTCATTTGAGGTTACAACGGATTATTTGCGTGCTCAGACATGGACTTTGATTGGTGTATAGTACAGGGGTAAATGCTGCATCTCTAATCTATAAGAAAATATAACAACAGTCAATGTAGGGACGTTTTTTTGTCATATAAGCTTGGAAAAAATAAATAGACTTCTTAAGATGTATTGGTTGTAGTTTTGGTTATAATATGCTATATCAAGCAGATCTATCGGCCCAACAATTTTGACTAATATTGGTATTGGCCTCTACAGATGGACAATGTTAATCTGCTGTTATTAAAGGATCATTTCCAGAGAGAGAACTTGAGGGTGACATAATCCAATATAAATTATATTTATAGATTAATCAATACAAGCTATATATGTTATATGATGATTTCTTAGTTTAGAAAAAACAGCCAACTGAAACATGTTTACAGAATATCGGTATCAGAATCGGTATCGGCCAAATTGGTAATTGAAATATCGGAATCGGTATCGGCCAAGACATTTCATATCGGTGCATCCTTAAATCAAGCATTAGTCCACATTTTGCTGGTCCGAATACAAATACAGCTGTTTTTAACCAATTTTTACTTTTGACCCTCCTGTCTCCTCCTCTTGTGCCCATGTGCCACTCAGTTGATCCTCTATTTACAAGACAAGTGCAGTAACCTTGGTCCAGTCCAACGTAAGCTTTATTTTCCCTTCCCCCTTTTTTTGTAAAACGTGAAAGAGAACGCCATTTGACAGGCAATTACTCCGGGTGATGTCAGTCTGTTAAAGGGTCACTCCAGGCACTATTATTGTTCTGCACTGCTCCTGCCGCTCGCCGGACTTTTGATGGACATTTCTTTAGAGTTTAGGCCGAGGGTTGCTGGCTGTTTGTGGTGGAGCTCAGACAGAAACTCAATACGGGCCAGTTCTTGTATCAATGAACTTGGAGAACGAAATATAGGGTTTAGAGAAAGCAGTGGAGGTTGAGTGAGACAACAGATTTGACCAGCAGGGGAGAACATGGAAGAATAGTCAGCATTTTTAAAGATGTGTGGGGTACTACATTTGTATATTATATACCATTGCAAGTCAGCGCTCCAGCCACAAGAGGTCAGTAAAAGAGCACATTGGTTTTAGTAAATTCTCTACCATTATGCAATAGTGGCATTTCTACCCTAAGGGACCCCTTATGGATGGAGGATGGCTCTTGCACTGTGAATCAAGACATTGCATTTATCTTTTAGATTGCACACACTTGAAACTCTGGACGTTCCACAGACAGTTTTTATATGTGTGTACACTGGTGCAGCACACCTCTACACTCCAGGTTTAACCTTTACCTTTTTACTGATTTTACATCTTTTGAAATTCAGCTTCAAGGATGATTCATAATTATTTCATATAGTACCACAACCTGTCAGTATTTACATAGAACAGCAATTGGTCTATTGGACCTTGAGTAATGGAAATGCAGCACTGAAACTGACACGATCTGTACTGTAGCTCTCCAGTAGAAAACTGCTTATAGTCACACATAAGGGGCTTAGAGCTGAACAAATGGTGCATTTACCCCAGAACTGGAAAATGTTAGATCATTATGATTGACTTTTATTAGTATACCTCTATAGCATTTTAATTTGTAAGTCAGATTCTGTGACTCATCTAAAATGCACTTTAAAAACGAATGTAATGTAAGGAAAATGTAATGTAAGGAAACAGAAAACTGGTATTTGGAATCATGAGCTATAAAACCTCGCTCAATTTCTCAATCATGCATCAAATTGCTGCTTCTTTCTTCTATAAAAAGGCAAAAAAGAATTAGCAAAAAAAGGAGGCGCTCTTCTCCCCTGGGCCCCAATTAAAACATTGGCAATTGGTAGCTTTTTATCCCATATTCATCCCATGTTTTTCACAACATCACAAGCTACAGCAAAGAAGTAGAGTAAGCAGGCTATTAGAAACAGCCAAGTCAGAGGTGGGGGGCATGAGATATGCTCAAAGACGCAAAGAGCAAGAAAGCTATTAGTCACACATTAGGTGAAATTACAGAATAATTTGAAATGCTAAAAACTCTATATCTGTATTCTATATCTGTATGCAGAGTCTTTGATAAACAGCCTGTTTGAACCTTGAGCAATTGTTGGACTGCATATGAGGAGTACAAGGACCTGGAAAAAGGATAGTTATAGCCAAAACAAAAAACAACCATCAAATGCACATCTAGTTATATCTATACATCTATAATTGTATTCATTATTATTGTGGGCTACTTGCCTTTAGTTCATTTGAGTTTGTATTGGACTGATCTCTTCAGCATTAAGAATATTCTGGTTTATCATCAGGGCTTGACATGCAGGTAGATTTGAATTATGGCTAGTAACATTCACTATCACTAGCCACTTTGTCCAGATGGATTTGACTGTATAGATACTGTACATTTTAACTAGTTTATAATGGGAAAATATGATTAGCCATTAACTGCCATTAACATAAAAACACATTGACAAGCAAACTACAAAAAAATATTTTTAAGTTGTGACCTCTGGCCAGTAAGCCCAACATTTTTATCATATATTAAAATATAAACAAGCAAATCGTACGTTAGTGTTGTCTAGGCCTAGTGTAAAGTAGTTCATATCTCTTTATGTCTTTTCAGTTCACCAAAAAACCTTCTTGGCATGTTCATAAGCATCATCAAAAGGACGATGCAAGTCAAAACATGGAAAAATGCCAATAGGTAAGAAACAAAACATACATTCAAAAATATTAAGACACCAATAAACACCCAACTTATGACAAAAAAATGACCAAATAGTGCTGAACCAAACTAAAAAAGTTGGGTCCCGATTATAATTGGGTCCCCTGAAAAAAGAACCAGTGTTCTGAAAGGTATATTCAAACTGCAATGTATGTATTTATTTCTGATTATGAAAAACATACTATTATTGAAACATGTTTTCTTACCATGAATATGTTTTGCTCTTCCAAACATTTGCTTCCTAGACACATCCACACAAGCCAACATACTTCTTTATAACAACATTACATTGCATCTCCCATTCCCGACATACAACCTGATTGGTATGGTGATGCAATGCTAACACTGATGTATGAGCACGCACACGGCTGCTTCCTCGAGCACACTTCAAGTGGAGCCAACTTAAAACTCCCTACAAGCTTGTGCAGCTTTGAAGAGGTGCAGTAAACTGTGCAATGATTAGTTATGCTTGCAGGCTTGGTTGGTTGGCTACATATCTACGCTTTCATTTGCTATCTCCTCCTTATAAGCCAATCACGCCATGGTTGTTGTTCCCCAGAATACAAAATTTCCATCTGGAGCAAACCATCAGATTCAATTACCAACCACAATGCCCACAGCAGCACAAAAAAAGAGAGCGTTCAATAACAGATGGGAATAATGCAATGATTTGATTAAAAAAACAAAAACGGCCGCTTGAAAGATAGTAGAATTGGCTCATGGGCCATTTGATTAAAAATTTCCACTGATTTGTGTGTGTCTTTTGTGACTAGCAGACATCTCAAAAACTCCTTGGACTGAAGAGAGCTGACATTTGAGGTCCAGATATAAAAAAAGAGACAGTATATTTGAGAACTTTTGAGAACGTATTGTCAAGAGACCCACAACACAAGATTTGTTATATCTGAAAGAATATGAGTGGAGTCTGTCCTCTTCATGTTCTCGTGACTCTGGTGAATGAATGGTTGTCTGTCTGTATGCCTTTATATCAGCCCTGCAACTAACTGGCCTACAATACATTTTCATAAAAAAAAATTCTTGTTGATTAGTTATGCTCAACATTATCTTGGAGTAATACATTTAATCTCCGGGTCATGAAGCCAGTTACTCTCCAGGCTTAAGCTTATTACCATGACAGTCCGTACTGTGAAAAGATGTGGAGGAAACATGAAGTTCCTCCATTCTCTAACCTCTCATCACCCTGTGTTTCCGAGCCAGCCTTCCCCATTACTTGCACCAATGGGAAACCTGATATAGCTCTTGGCAACAGTGGGTTTGTCAGTGTGCCACGTGGTAAACCAGTGGAATACTAAGTAGACCTACACAGTGCTTCTCTATGGGCTCTGCTGCAGGAGCCGGGTTAAATTATACATGTATTTCCAGATCTTTGGGGATGTGAAGAACATGGCGTAAAACAAAGCAGATGCCGGAGGTCTGATATGTCGACTGGCATGTCAGTTAGGATCCCTTGTACAGTCCGGTCCACTCCTCGTCTGTGGCAGCAGCACTTGTTGAATTTGGATGTATTAGAGTTTGTTCTCTCCCCCCGCCCCACACTCGCACAGTCCTTTTGATTGCAATCGCGGCTCGAGCCTTCCGCCATTACTTATGCAATCTCTATGTCACATACAGTGTGTTCACTATCAGCAATCAGCAAATGCCACCTTATGGTTTCTACAGAATGAAGTCTTAAAGGAAAACATGAAAAGACAAGGAAGTGAGAGGAGACTGGGAATAAGAAGAGATAAAGATCAACAAATACAGTTATAGACGTGGTCATGCAAGCATTGGCAAATATGTACTGAAATGATATGGAGCAAAATCCTCTGTTCAGATCTTATACTCCTTGAATACAAAATAATAGGCTGTTCTGTGACCTCCATTGATCACATTTAAGTCAGCTACATGTATCTACCCGGAAGGCAACACAAGGGATATACTGACAATTACAATTACAGTTGCAATCAAAACCATGTTTTTTTAGATTTAAAGGGTATTGCCTAGTGAACACTGTAAAATTAAACCAACTGTACCTATACAGTTGGAAAATGAGAACTCTTGTGGCGTTAAAATGGGTCATTTAATTTTGTTAAGGGAGAATAATAAAGCTAAAACTAAGCAAATCTAATGTAATATAAAATATTGTATATTGTGTTTTAAGATAATAATGGGGATGGCAGAAATATATCGCTTTAAATCAGTCCAAACTCTCTAGCTCCCATTCATTAATGGAGAGGCTTTCAGGAAAATGTAAAAACCTGCTGCACCTGCTCGATGTGCTATGCACACAGCCAAGGGCCTGGCATAAATACTACTTTGATCTGGTCACAATAGGGGGCTGCAGAGGTGATCTCACATTATCCCTATAGCTACTCTCTCATCCACAGCCTTGAATATGAGTGTGTCCAGTCACTGAGCACTGTAGCATCGATAACAGAAAGGGCAGCATGAAAAGATCAGCATCACTGGGTCAATAGCCTGCTCATTACTATGAGATTAGAATAACATGCATCAATATTAGGTCTCAACAGGGGTCATCCAAAAATCAACTGGTGAAGCCAAGCTGTGTGTCAGCAGTGTTTGTTGCACTGCAAGAAAATAGCTAATTCCTTTGATTAGCAGCTTAACCCCAGAGATGGACTTGGCTGCTGTCGTCAGAGTGAGACTAGAAGTTAGCAGTGGCATTCAGACCAGAGTCTGTGGAAGGGTTTCAGGCATGTGCCAGGACAGACAGTACCCAGGATATGGTCACAATCTTACCACAGCGTCAAAGGGCTAGAATTGGTATTTGCATTGGTAAAGGTTCTTTCATATACAACAAAAAATACAGATTAGTACAGTACTTAAAAGGTTCCAGATGAAGATGCTAGAGCAATAGAAATACATGTAAATCCTGCTAACTGGAGTCAGTGCTGGCCTAATGGCCTATTAGTTTGTGAATGATCAGGCACACTACTTAGCTCATTTCTTCTACATCAGAAAATTGAGGAAGCAGGAAGTAAATAGAGACAAAGATCATACACGGAGAAAGACGCATGCGAGAATGACGTGACCCTAAATGTGATGAACAGAGAGCTCAGAAGTGGCTAATTAGCAGTGCTGCTTGTTGAACTGGCCACTTAGCACATGCTGTGTCAGGATGGATTGGTATTTCATGCCTTTGAGCCTTCATATATGCTGAAGGAGACTGCTCCCTGTGAGTTCCAGTTTTAATTTAAACCAACCAAGTCTAAACATGAGTTGTCTTTGTAAGACTCCAGGTGGAAGACAGGAGCTGCTCGATTATAGGAAAATAATCACCATTAATTTGGTCAGAATTGAAATCATGATTATTGTTAAACTATTACTCATGTGTGAAGACACATGTTATTTATCTATTTGTATCTATCAACCTTAACTGAAGAAATACATTTATTAGATCCTTTTAACATTAGCTCAAGCAATCAACTGTATTCAAAATTCCATTATTTGCACAACCCTATCAGAAGATGTAATCTTTACTGAAAATACCATGCAGTGTTTAGAGGCAGAACATTAGTAGCCTGGAAAGCCAGACACCCAGAGTCTGGTGACTCGCTCGCATCAATTGATTTCTAGGTGCGGGGCGAACAGTGCGGAGTAATCTAATCTAAGTGGCAGACATCTGTATTTTTGCTGTGAAAACCCTAACCCTACAGTGGAATGAAACACTTTCACTACTCCCGTGCACCATCTTGAATGTTTTGGAGAAGCAAGCACAAAGCAAGCCTGATCAACCAATCAGACTGCCCGGAGATTTTTGTACCGGAGAGAAGTCTATGTGAAGGAGTGAGTCACCAGACTCAGGGTCACTCTCTATAGAGTTTACAGAGAACTCACGTCTGGCTTGCCAGGCTACTCAATTAGTCCCTCAAAATGGTATTGGTCTTGTAGTCAACCATAAAGCATTATAACATCCAAAGGAGACGTTAATTGGTAATTGAGTTATTTACTATTATATATATATATATATATATATATATATGTACTGAGTTATGTTTTTATTTGTGCTGTATTACAAAAAGCAAAAGTAAGCAAAGCATATTTCCTTTTTGGTGGCAATCTAGATCAAGGATTTTTAGTAGTAGTAGTATCTAAATCATTCAATCATCTAGTTAGTAAATATCATATAACTCCAAAACCTGATCAATAACCCTGAGTCTGACGGAAAGATGTAAGCAGGCTGCTTACATCTTTCCGCTGATGATATAATGAAAAGAGACGACCTATCTGATCTATTGACTGTTTCTTCTGAATGCTCACTCTAAGAACATAAGAAATAGAGTTGCATAAGAACATCCTCACTGCCACCACTGACGTTTACCCCATTCTACCTTTTGCAGATTTGCACCTATATAGTATACGACAATAAATAGCAGGCCACAGACGAGCAGCATGTGAGGATGAAAGGTGAAGCCAAGTCACAGCAAAGCAGCGATTCTGAATGAGCTTAGGATGAGCACAGAGACGACGGGGTTTGCCAGCACTCCGGCACTGTGAGGCGGGCAGGGGCGGACGGGTGGGAGAACTTGGCATTAGAGAGCAGGGAGGATGGAGCAGCGTCATAGTGAGCCTCCTCATAACAGTCTGACACATATCGCATCCCCCGGAGAGTGATATCGTATCCCCCGGAGAGTGAGGAGAGGGCCTGGACAACCCCACTGCTTGACTGGCATTGCCTCAGCCTGTCAGTCATCAGCCACTCACACACTGGCTCTTCTCCCGGCCATAGAGCCAAGGACACTGCTCCGAGTGCTACTCACCAATATCAATTCTATAATACATTTTCTGTCAAACTGTAGCATATAGACTCACTGGCCAGTTAGTAAACTTCTGTTCTGTATATTATCATTCACAACAAGGCATCCTCGTGCACAGAATTGCGATGGATATCTGTAAAAACCCCAAAAGCTCAGCAGCTTCTGAAATAGTGACCAGCCTTTCAGGAATAGGCTAAGGATTTGCACTAATACTGTTACTAGTACGTATGTATGTACTGTTACTAGTACATACATACTTTAGAAACACATTTAGCCTACAGTAGGCTAAACACAAGTCTAAAAAATACTATTATTTTTTTTTATTTATAATTTACAGTACATTTAATGCAAAATTGTTCATATAGCTAAATGTGCCAACAAATCCCCAAATCCTGTCTTCTTGGCTGAGAGGCACGTGTTGCTGGCTACAGTCCCTTGGAATGAAAGCATGTACACGATGTATTTGTTTTCCTTTTGCACTGCTCTGCTGCACACAGTCTCGTGCAGTTATTAATTACTGGACAGATTCAACTAAATCCTGAACGTACAGGCAGGATGACTCACCAGACTGACGCTGTCAACAGAGAATCTATTCGACCTTTCCACCGCTGCCACCATTCATGTCAGGTGTGTTAGTACTGCCCTCTACTGGACAATCTGTATACTAAAACACTGTTTTAGAAAAGGCTATGGCGCCCTCTGGTGTGTGCCAGCAAGATTACATCCAAATACATCATGCATTAGGAAACTAGTGCCAGAGTTCATTCTACAGGTAAGGTTAATGTTGTGTATCCAAAGAACAGACATCAACTGCAGGCTGGGCATCACAGACAGAACCCTATGGCCCCACTATACAGCCCCACTGGTAAGCCCAATACACATACATTCTTTACATTGTTCAGTTTGTGTCCTGAATAGCTTTAAATGATGCTAAAGTCTCATTTCGTATTAAAATTAAATGGCTTCCTCCAAGCATCAGAGTGATACACACCAGTGTAGCCCGTTGGGAGCGACTATGTGGAAATGATGCATTATACAAAGACAATTGATCAAAACAGACGACTTATTGTATGTGTTTTACATATATTCATTTCCGTATCAATTATGTATGAAAATAAACAGATTAGTTTTTCAAATGAGCACAAGGCTATCAAATATTTCAGACTCTCATCATTAATGACACAGACACAGAGCCAAAAGCATGCATCTTTTAAACACTACGAGTCACAATGGCTGTAATGAGCTGCAGCGGTAGTTTGTCCTAGATTATGTCTTAGTGACGGGATAGAACAAAAACTAAAGGTAAAATGTGTGTTGTTTGCTGTAAGTCCTTCTACAGCTCTGATGCTAACTTTTGAATAATCAGTCAAATGAACTGTTTTATGCACCTTTTGTGTCATATTATCAAGGAACCGTTCACATTCACAAACACTGTTACACTGAAGGCAAGATGGGCCCAAGGGCACATGGGCAGTATGGAGTTGGAGCACGGATGGAATCACTACCCATGTGCTTGACCTGCTCTAGATTCTAAGATACAACATTATGTGCATGTTTTGGTGTCAACTAATGAGATAATTGTATTAGGATTATGATGGGATTACCTGCTTATGGACGCTTGGGAAGTGACAGGTGCACCAGAGGATACCGAGTTTATGTGGTCATATAATACCCACTCACTGTCTTATTCTTTATTCATGTATTCATTTATTGGGCAATGTTTGGTACTTTAGGAGTAAAGGGGTACTAATTACCAAGTACAGTACAGACCAAAAGTTTGGACACACCTTCTCATTCAATGAGTTTCCTTTCTTTTCATGACTATTGACATTGTAGATTCACACTGAAGTCATCAAAACTACGAATTAACATTAAATTTGTACTGAAAAAAAAAGTGTCAAACAACTAAAAATGCGCCTTATATTCTAGTTTCTTCAAAGTAGCACCTTTTGCTCTGATTACTGCTTTGCACACACTCTGCATTCTCTTGATGAGCTTCAAGAGGTAGTCACCCGAAATGGTCTTCACTTCACAGGTGTGCCC